>JAPFBE010000249.1:0-77996 GCA_034336665.1 Luscinia megarhynchos | reverse complement strand
AACGCCAAGGGCCATTGCTTGACGGTGCTGTAGGTCTGGCTTTCGTTCCTCTTCAGCAGGAAATCCGGAGCAGTTCCGCATCTCACCATCCACCGCGCAAATGGGCGCTTCTGACATGCGCCCGCGGAGAGCCCGTGAGGGGAGCGGCCACCAGCGCCTGCCGCCACAGCGGGACCGCGGCTTTACAGCTCCATCCCGCCAGTCCTTCCGCCTTCCCCGCCCCTTAGGGACCTTCCCGGGCTTTGGGGAGCTCTTCCGGTACCGAGAACCCCGACGGGCTGCAAAGCGGAGCTCCCCACGCGGTACTCCGCCCTGCCGCCGGAAACGGAAAGAGCGGCGGAGCCTCGGCAAGCTCCGCCCCCTTCGGCAATCGTTCCCCGCCTCGGTTTCTGCAATCTCCCGCCTGCTCGCTCGATCTTCCGCCGACACTCGAATTTCCTCGTCACTGCGTCCGCTGCCACGATAAATACCGCGGCATCTCTTCGGAGATTTCCGGTGTCTTCGGGACTTTCCGGCCTTCTTCGAGCAGTGCAACCGCCGCCGCTTCGTAGAGTGAGCGCCCGGGTCCTTTCTGGCTGCGTGGAGGGAGTTTATGGAAATGGCGGTCATGAGGAGATGTAGCGGAGTGGAACCGTGAGGGGAAAATTATGGGAAACGTGTAGGGAAAAAAGAGGAAAAGGGCGGGAAACGTGGAGGTAAAAAGGGCGGGAAACGTGGAGGTGGCGAAAGCGGGCGGAAACCAGGGAAAACGGTGGGAAGCGCGGTGCAGGGGAGAAAGGACGCGGGAAGCCGGATGGGACAAAAGGGCGAAACGTGGAGGGGAGTGAAAAAGGGCGGGAAAACGCGGAGGGGCTGGAAAAAGGGCGGGAAATGTGAGGAGAAGAAAAGGGCGGAAACGTGAGGGGCCGGGAAAGGGCGGAACGCGGAGGGGCGGGAAAAGGCGGGAAACGTGAGGGGAGGAAAAAGAAAGGACGGGAAACGCGAGGGAGAAGCTAAGAAAGGGCTGGAAAACGTGAGGGGAGAAGATATTACAGGGCGGAAAATCGCGGAGGGCCGGCACCCCGAGTGAACACTCTGCAGGTGTGAGTGTCTTGCAAACATTGGCAAAGATAATTGGGTTGTAACTGGTTTATAACACTCTCGGGCCATACCGCTCTAAGGCTAAAGCTAGCCCTGGCTATACTGGTTTTCTGTACTGGTTTATACTGGGTTCTACAGGCTGATACTCAGCCATACCAGTCACCTGCAGTTGTACCTCGGTTTGTACTGCCGGTTTATACTGCGTCTCTACAGGCTTATACTCGGGCCATACAGGTTAACTGCAGTTATACCTGGTTTGCACCGCTTTATACTGGCCGCCACAGTGGGTTTTACTACAGTTATACGGTTTGGTACCCGTTTCATGCACAGCCGCTGCGGCTTAACCGCAGCTATACTGGTTTGTTCCAATTTGTACTGGCTTATACTGGGCCATACCGGTGCAGCTCAAGCACCGGTTGCACCGCTTTGTACCTAGTTTCTATATTGGGCTCATACTGGTTTTGCACCTGTGTTTATACCGGACCCAGAGTAGCTTAATGAAGCTGGCACCGGTTTATACTCGGTTTATACTCGGGCCATAGTGGGTTAACTACAGCCATACTCGATTATACTCGGTTCATAGCAATTGTGCCATACCGCTTTGTACTCGGCTTATACTGGACCATAGTGGGTTAAATGAAGCTAGACTGGCTCATACTGCTAGAAAACCTAGTTTCCATGTACTGGCTTATACTGGTTTGTATTACTTGGTTTATACTGGTTTCATACCTCGTCATAGCAGGCTATCAATGAAGCCATACTGGTTTACATGCTGGGCCATACTGGCACATACTGGCTTTATACTGGGCCATTACACTGGCTCATACCTGGGCCATACTCTGGGTCATAGCAGGCTAAATGAAGCCATATTGGCTTTATGCTGGTCATACTGGGCCAGCTACTCGTTTTGTAATTTCTGGTTTACATACTCGGTTTGCAGTGATTTGTACTGGCTTTGGCGATAGCAGGCCACAGTGTGCTAGGGCAGTCTCACACTGGTTTTATACCACCAGCACTGACGAAAATCGCTGGTTTACACCAAGCCCAGCAGGTCACGCAGCTTCACACTCGGTTTACACTCAGCGCATGATTTTGGTACAGGCTTCATACCTCGGCTTTACACTGGTTTTGCACTCTGTGCTTTGCACTCTGCTTTATACCGGTTTACATTGGCTCTGGTACAGGTTTACACCGTCAGCAGCAGGCCAAATGCAGTCTTTCATACTGGTTTCTACCGCTGGTTCTCTACTGGTTATTTGTATTGGTTTATACTCGGTTTGTACCGGGTCATAGCAGGCCAATGAAGCTATACTGGTTTGTACTGGTTTGTACTGGTTTATACTGGTTTGTAGTGATTCTATACAGGGCCATAGTGGTTAGTGAAGCTGTACTGGTTTATACTGGGCCATACTGGTTTGCACCTCGGTTTGTACCTGGTTTGTACTCGATTTGCACTCGCTTTATACTGGCAAAACTGGTTTATACTGGTCTGCATACTGGATGAGTACTGGTTTGTACAGGTTTATGGCGGGTCACAGCAGGCTAAATGAAGCTATACCGATTTGTACTGGTTTATACCTGGGTCGCAGAGCAGGTTAATGAAGCTATACCTGGTTTGTACTGGCCTGAGGCACTCGGGTCGCAGCAGGTTAATGAAGCTATACTGGTTTTTGTACTGGTTTATACTGGGCCCGTGGAGGAACTGGATGGGTGTTGGGGAGTCTGTGGGACCTGACCTCTGCCCCTCCTCCCCTGCCCTTCCTGTTGTTTTGGGGGCAGGAAATGGGGGGGGGAGGGGCGAGGCCAAAACCAGCGGGGGTGGGGAGGGAGTGACAGAACCGAGGGGAGCAGGGTGAGAGAGACTCCCGTGGACCGGGACCCAAAATGGGACTCCCAAATGAGAAACCTACCGACCCCAAAAACCAGAAACCCCCAAAATGAGTAGAAACACAAAAACTGGACCCTAAAATCGATTCCAAAACTGACAAACTGAGAGACCCTGCGGGACCGACCCAAAACCAGAAACTCTAAAAATGAGAAACTCCCTTGTACCGGGGACCAGGTCGGGGATCTCCGAGAAAACTGTGGGCTCGATGAGCAACCCCTCAAAAACTGGGATCTCAAAAATCGGGATCGTAAATGGGACCCTCAAAATCGGACTCCCAAAACTGGGACCCAAAATCGGGCAAAATGAGGCAGAAACAAAAACTGGGACCCTGTCAGAAACCCCCAAAAAACGGGACTCCAAAATTGGGACCCCAAAATCGGGACCCCAAAATGAGAAACCCTGAAAATCGGGGACCCCAGAATCGGGACCCCCAAAATCGGGGGACTCCCAAAACCGGGGACTCCTCGAAACCGGGACCCCAAAAGTCGAGAAACCCTCAGTGCTCGGGACCTCAGGAACGAGAAACCCCTAGCTGAGAAACCCGAATCGAGACCCCAAAATCGAGACCCTGAAAACCGGGACCCCAAAATTAGAAACCCTGAAAACCGAGACTCCAAAATCGGGACCCCTAAAATGAGAAACCCTCAAATGAGGAAAATCCCAAAACCGGGACCCTGTGAATAAGAAACCCCAAAACTAGAAACCCCTTAAAGGATCGAGAAACCCTTAAATCGGGGACCCCAGAAAACCGACCCCAAAACTGAGAAGCTCTCTCTAAAACTGACCCCCAAAAACGGGATCCCAAAATCAGAAACTCCTGCAAAAATCGGGACTCCCTAAAATGAGAAACCCTGCAAAATCGGGACCCCAAACTCGACCCCTAGACTCGGGACCCTAGAAAATCCGGGACCTCAAAATGGGACGCAACTGACCGAGAAACCCCAAACTGAGAAACCCTAAAACTGGGACTCTAGAATCAGCGACCTCTAAAAATCAGGAAACCCCCAAATCGGGACCCCAAATTGACCTAAAACGGGACCCCAAAACGAGAAACCCCCAAAATGAGAGAAACACCCCCCAAAAAGGATCCTTGAAACTCGACCGGATTTGGGGGTTTTGGGGAATTTTGGGGATTTGGGGTTTTTGGGGGATTTGGGGTTTTTGGGGGTTTGGGGGTTTTGAGGGGATTGGGGGTCCCAGTTTTGGGAGGTTTGGGTGGGATTTGGGGTTTTTGGGAGAGATTTGGAATTTTGGGGGGATTTGGGTTTTTGGGGGATTTTTTGGGGGATTTTTGGGGGGCGATTTGGAATTTTGGGGATATTTGGGTTTTTTAGGGGGATTTGGGTTTTTTGGGGGGATTTGGGAATTTTTGGGGGATTTGGAATTTTTGGGGGGAGTTTGGGGGTTTTTTGGGGGGATTTTGGGATTTTTTAGGGGGACTTGGGGTCCCGATTTGAGGTTGATTCCCTAATTTTGGGGGGCTCGGGGGTTTTGGGGCGTCCCGATTTTAGAGGTTTGGGATCCCGGTTTTGGGGTTTTTTGGGGGTTTTGGGATCCAAATTTTGGTTTTTTGGGGTTTTGAGGGTCCCGGGTTCTGGGTTTTTGGGGTTTTTGGGGGTTTTTGGGGTTCTGATTTTGGGTTTTTTGTTTTTTGGGGTTTTCACGGTCCCGATTTTGGAGTTTTTGGGCTTTTCGTGGTCCCGGTTTTGGGGTTTTTGGGGTCCCAATTTTGGTTTTTGGGGGTTTTCTGGGTCCCGGTTTTGGGGGTTTTGGGGTCCCGTTTGGGGGTTTTTGGGGTTTTAGTTTTTGGGGGCTTTTGGTTTTAGAGGTCGCGGTTTTGGGGTTTTGGGGTCCCAGCTTTTCGGCATTTTGGGGTTTTGGGGGTTTTCATGGCCCCATTTTTTGGTTTTTTGTGGGTTTTCGGATCCCGGTTTTGGGTTTTTGAGGATTTTGGGAATTCCGGCTTTTGGCTTTTGGGATTTTTGGCTCGGTCCCGGTTCTGGGCTTTTAGGTTCTTTTGGGGGTTTTGGGGGTCCTGATTTTGGTTTTTTTTGGTTTTTTGGGGTTTTTGGGGTCCCGATTTTGGAGTTTTGGGCTTTTCGGGTCCCGCTTTGGGTTTTTTCTGGTTTCGGGTCCCGGTTTTGGTTTTTGGGGGTTTTGGGGTCCCTGATTTTGGGTTTTGTGTTTTTTGGGATTTTTGGTCCCGATTTTGGAGTTTTGCTGGTTTTCGTCCCGAGTTTTGGGGTCCCGCTTTTTGGGGTCCTGATTTTGGGTTTTTTTGGGGTCCCGTTTTTGGGGGTTTCTGTGTTTTTGGTGTTTTTGGGGTCACGATTTTGGGTTTTTTTGGGGGTTTTTGGGGTCCTGAATTTGGTTTTCTGGGGTTTTTTGTGGTTCTTTTTTGGCTTTTCGGGGTCCCTGGTTTTTGAGGTTTTTGTGGTTTTGGGTTTTTTCAGGGTCCCACTTTGGGGTTTTTGGGGGTTTTGGGGTCCTGATTTTGGGTTTTTGTTTTGTGTTTTTGGGGTTTTTGGGGTCCCGATAGAGTTTTTGGAGCTTTTCGGGTCCCGTTTTGGGTTTTTTCGGGTTTTCGGGTCCTGGTTTGGTTTTTGGGGGGTTTTGGGGTCCTGATTTTGGGTTTTTGTGTTTTGGGATTTTTAGTCCCGATTTTGAGTTTTCTTTTGGGTTTTCGTCCTGGTTTTGGGTCCTGATTTTGGGGTCCTGTTATTTGGAGTCCCGATTTTGGGTTTTTTTTGGGGGTCCCGATTTTGGTTTTCTGTGTTTTTGGTGTTTTTAGTCACGATTTTGGGTTTTTGGGGTTTTGGGGTCCTGAATTTGGTTTTCTGGGGTTTTTGTGGTTTTTTTGGCTTTTCGGGGTCCCGGCTTTGAGGTTTTTGGGGGTTTTGAGTTTTTCGGGTCCCACTCTTTGGGGTGGGCTTTTAGGGGTCCCGATTTTTGGTCGTTTTGGGGTCCCGATTTTGGTTTTTTGGGTTTTTGGGGGTTTTTGGGGTCCCGATTTTGGGGTTTTTTTCGGTTTTGGGTCCCGGATTTTGGTTTTTTGGGGGTTTTTGGGTTTTTTCTGGGGTCCCAATTTTGGGGTTTTTTGGCTTTTGAGGTGTTTTTGGGTTTTTTGGGGTCCCAATTTGGGGTTTTTTGGCTTTTTGGGGTCCAGTTTGGGGGTTCTGTCCCCCCGCCCTCTCCCAACCCCGGTACCGGTGTCGCTGTCACACCCCGGTGTGGGGATGGGACGCGATGCGGCGACATGGCGAGACCCGGGTGTCACCCCAGTGTCCCCAGTATCCCCCAGTATCCCTCAGTACCCCCAGTATCCCAGTATCCCCAGTATCCCCAGTATCCCCAGTATCCCCAGTGTCCCCCCAGTACCCCCCAGTATCCCAGTATCCCCAGTATCCCCAGTATCCCCAGTATCCCCAGTATCCCAGTATCCCCAGTACCCCCAGTACCCCCTAGTATCCCCCAGTACTCTAGTATCCCCCAGTATCCCCAGTATCCCAGTATTCCCAGTATCCCCAGTATCCCCAGTATCCCCAGTATCCCAGTATCCCCAGTACCCCAGTATCCCCCAGTATCCCCAGTACCCCCAGTATCCCAGTACCCCAGTATCCCCAGTATCCCCAGTATCCCCTGAGTATCCCCACTATCCCAGTATCCCCAGTACCCCCAGTATCCCCAGTATCCCCAGTATCCCAGTATCCCCAGTACCCCAGTATCCCCAGTATCCCCAGTATCCCCAGTATCCCAGTATCCCCAGTATCCCCAGTATCCCCAGTATCCCAGTACCCCAGTACCCCCAGTACCCCCAGTATCCCCAGTATCCCCAGTGTCCCCAGTATCCCCAGTATCCCCAGTATCCCCAGTATCCCAGTACCCCAGTACCCCCAGTACCCCCAGTATCCCAGTATCCCCAGTATCCCCAGTATCCCCCAGTGCCCCCCACTCACCCCCCAGTATCCCCAGTATCCCCCCAGTATCCCCAGTATCCCCAGTGTCCCCAGTATCCCCAGTACCCCCAGTATCCCCAGTGTGTCCCCAATATCCCCCAGTATCCCCAGTACCCCCAGTATCCCCAGTATCCCCACTATCCCCAGTATCCCAGTATCCCCAGTATCCCCACTATCCCCAGTATCCCCAGTATCCCCAGTATCCCAGTATCCCCAGTACCCCAGTGTCCCCAGTATCCCCAGTACCCCAGTGCCCCCAGTATCCCCAGTGTCCCAGTATCCCCAGTATTCCCAGTATCCCCAGTATCCCCAGTGTCCCTGTGTATCCCCAGTATCCCCAGTATCCCCAGTATCCCAGTACCCCAGTACCCCCCAGTACCCCCCAGTATCCCAGTATCCCCAGTATCCCCAGTATCCCCAGTGCCCCCCACTACCCCCCAGTATCCCCAGTATCCCCCAGTATCCCCAGTATCCCCAGTGTCCCCAGTAGTATCCCCAGTACCCCCAGTATCCCCAGTGTCCCTAATATCCCCAGTATCCCCAGTACCCCCAGTATCCCCAGTATCCCCACTATCCCCAGTATCCCAGTATCCCCAGTATCCCCACTATCCCCAGTATCCCAGTATCCCCACTATCCCCACTATCCCCAGTATCCCAGTATCCCCAGTATCCCCAGTATCCCAGTATCCCCAGTATCCCCAGTGTCCCCAGTATCCCCAGTATCCCCAGTACCCCCAGTACCCCCAGTACCCCCAGTGTCCCCCAGTATCCCCAGTATCCCCAGTACCCCCAGTATCCCCCAGTATCCCCAGTATCCCCAGTATCCCCAGTACCCCCAGTGCCCCCAGTATCCCCAGTATCCCCAGTACCCCCAGTGCCCCCAGTATCCCCAGTGCCCCCAGTATCCCCAGTATCCCTGTAGTATCCCCAGTATCCCCAGTATCCCAGTATCCCAGTATCCCCAGTATCCCCAGTGCCCCCAGTATCCCCAGTATCCCCAGTGTCCCCAGTATCCCCAGTATCCCCAGTGTCCCCAGTATCCCCAGTACCCCCAGTACCCCCAGTATCCCCAGTACCCCAGTATCCCCAGTATCCCCAGTACCCCCAGTACCCCCAGTATCCCCAGTATCCCCAGTATCCCCAGTATCCCCAGTATCCCCAGTATCCCCAGTACCCCCAGTACCCCCAGTATCCCCGTAGTATCCCCAGTATCCCAGTATCCCCAGTATCCCCAGTACCCCCAGTATCCCCAGTATCCCCAGTACCCCCAGTGCATATTCCCAGTATCCCCAGTATCCCCAGTATCCCCAGTATCTAGTACCCCCAGTACTCCCCTATAGTACCCCCAGTATCCCCAGTATCCCCAGTATCCCAGTATCCCCAGTATCCCCAGTATCCCCAGTATCCCCAGTATCCCCAGTACTCCCCCAGTACCCCCCAGTATCCCAGTATCCCCCAGTATCCCCAGTATCCCCCAGTATCCCCAGTATTCCCCAGTATCCCCAGTATCCCCAGTATCCCCTAGTACCCCAGTACCCCCAGTATCCCCAGTATCCCCAGTGTCCCCAGTATCCCCAGTGTCCTCAGTACCCCAGTACCCCCAGTATTCCCAGTATCCCCAGTATCCCCAGTGATCCCCAGTACTCTAGTACTCTAGTATCCCCCAGTACCCCCAGTATCCCCAGTATCCCCAGTGTCCCCAGTATCCCCAGTGTCCCCAGTATCCCCAGTATCCCCCAGTATTCCCCTAGTATCCCCAGTATCCCCAGTACCCCCAATTTTGGGGCTCTCTCCCTTTTTGGGGGCCGTCCCATCAATTTTTGGGCTGTCCCTGCCCCCTCCCCCGCTGATTTTTGGTTTCTGGCTGTCTGCCTGCGAGGGGGAGGGGCGGGTTGGGGAGGGGCCGCGGTGGGGGAGGGCGGCTCTTCCTCTCCTCCTCCGCCGCATCCTCGGCTCGGGGGACCCCCCCCTGAAATCGGGTGACTCCCTCCCCACTGCCTGGGGGACCCCCCCCCCAAAAAAAAAACAAACCCCAAAATTCAGTGCCTCTCCCCCCGCTTTGATCCGCCGGAAGCTCCGGAGGTGAGGGGGGAGGGAGGGGTGGGGGAGGGGTTGGGGTCTTCCCCTCCCCCCCAAAAATCGACCTCGCGGGGGTGCCGGGAAAAGGGGGGAGGGGTGGATCGATCCTCACCACGGGGTGGGGGGAGGGCAGAGCATCCCTTTGGAGGGGGGAGGGGATTTGGGGGGGGTCCCTGATTTCCTGGGGGTCCTGGACGGATTTTGGGGTGGATTTGGGGGGTCCCGGGTGGATTTTTGGGGGTCCTGGTGGATTTGGGGGTCCCTGGGTGGGATTTTGGGGGGTCCCGGGTGGATTTGGGGGTCCCCGGGTGGATTTGGGGGGTCCTGGGTGGATTTTTGGGGCGGGCTTGGGGCCCTGACCAATTTTTTGGGATGGATTTGGGGATTCTCTTGGATTTTGGGGCAGAATTTGGGGGTTCTGATGGATTTTGGGGGTGAATTTGGGGAGTCCCTGATGGATTTTGGGGATCCCAGGTGGATTTTTGGGGGTCCCAGGTGGATTTTGGGGGTGGAATTTGGGGGTCCCGATAGATTTTGGGGAGTCCTGGGAGGATTTGGGGCAGAACTTGAGGGTCCTGAAACAAATTCTCGGTGGATTTGGGGGTCCTGGGCTAGATTTTGGGGAGGATTTTGGGGGTTCCCAGGTGGATTTTGGGGGTTCCCAGGTGGATTTTAGCCTCGGGTGGGTTTCGGGCAGATTTTGGGGTTCCCACGTGGATTTGGGGGGTTCCTAATGGATTTTTGGGTTCCCAGGTGGATTTTGGGGTGGAATTTTGGGGCCCAGGTGGATTTTGGGGTTCCAGATGGATCTTGGGGTGGATTTTGGGGTTCCCAACCGATTTTTGGGGGTTCCTAGGGGATTTCGGGGGTTCCCACACGGATTTTTGGGGTTCCCAGGTGTATTTTGGGGGTTCCAGGTGGATTTTGGGGGTTCCCAGGTGGATTTTTGGGGTGGAATTTTGGGGGTTCCAGGTGATTTTGGGGGTTCCCACCCGGATTTTTGGGGGTTCCCAGGTGGAATTTTGGGGTTCCCTGCAGATTTGGGGGGTCTCTGGGTGGATTTTTGGGGGCGGAATTTGGGAGTTCCTGATGGATTTTGGGGGGTTCCTGATGGATTTTGGGGGTCCCACACGGATTTTTGGGGGTTCCCAGGTGGATTTGGGGGTTCCACACGGGATTTTGGGGGTTCCCACACGGATTTTGGGGTTCCCACACGGATTTTGGGGCAGAATTTGGGGTCCCTGATGGATTTTAGGGGGGTTCTCACGGATTTGGGGCTAATTTGGGGATCCCAGGTGGATTTTGGGGTTCCCGGGTGGATTTGGGGGTCTCGGGTGGGTTTTGGGGCAGATTTTGGGGGTTTCCAGGTGGATTTTAGGGGTTCCCACTGCGGGATTTGGGGGTTCCCACGCGGGATTTGGGGGTTCCTGATGGATTTTTGGGGGTTCCCGGGTGGAGTTTTGGGGGTTCCCAGGGGATTTCTGGGGTTCCCACACGGATTTTTAGGGTTCCCAGGTGTATTTTTGGGGGTTCCAGGTGGATTTTGGGGGTTCCAGGTGGATTTTTGGGGTTCCCAGGTGGATTTTGAGGTGGAATTTTGGGGGTTCCCAGGGGATTTCTGGGGTTCCCACACGATTTTTGGGGTTCCCAGGGGATTTCTGGGGTTCCTACACGGATTTTTGGGGGTTCCAGGTGGATTTTTGGGGTTCCCAGGTGGATTTTGAGGTGGAATTTTGGAGGTTCCAGGTGGATTTTGGGGCTCCAGGTGGATTTTGGGGGTTCCCAGGTGGATTCGGGCTCCCCACACCGCTCCGGAGCCGCTCCCGCCGCACTCCAGGCCGGGATTTTGGGGTCCCCCCGCGGATTTTGGGGTGCCCCTCCCCCATGGCCGAGGCCGCCCTGGTCGGCAGTTTTGGGGGGGCCCTGGGGGGTCCCGGGGGGCTCCCCCCGAGCCCGGGGCCGCTGCGGGAGCTGGCGGGGCCATCGCGAGCTCGGCACGGAGGCGGCTGCGCAGAGTGGGGGTACGGGAGCCGAAATTGGGGTACGGACCCCAAAAAACGGGGAGGGGGGCTCTGAAATGGGGGTACGGAGTCAAATTGGGGGTACGGACCCCAAAAACGGGGGTACGGACCCCAAAAACGGGGGAGGGGGGACCCCAAAATGGGGGTAATGGAGCCGAAATTGGGGCACGGGACCCCAAAACGGGGAGGGGGACCCGAAATTAAAGGTACGGACCCCAAAAATGGGGAGGGGGAGCCCCAAAAATGGGGGTAATGGAGCCGAAATTGGGGTAATGGACCCCAAAAACGGGGAGGGGGAGCCCAAAATGGGGGTACGGAGTCGAAATTGGGGTACGGACCCCAGAACGGGGAGGGGGGACCCCAAAATTGGGGAGGGGGCCCCAAAAATAGTACGGGTCCCAAAATGGGGAGGGGAGCCCAAAATGGGGAGGGGACCCCAAAAAACGGGGGAGGGGGGCTCTGAAATGGGGGTACGGACCCCAAAACGGGGAGGGGGAGCCCAAAATGGGAGGGGACCCGAAATTGGGGTAATGGAGCCGAAATTGGGGTACGGACCCCAAAACGGGGAGGGGGACCCCAAAATGGGGGAGGGGAGCTCTGAATGGGGGTACGGACCCCAAAACGGGGGGTACGGGACCCCAAAAAATGGGGAGCAGGGACCCCAAAAAATGGGAGGGGGGCTCAGAAATGGGGAGGGGGACCCCAAAAATGGGGGTACGGGACCCCAAATTGGGGAGGGGGCTCTGGAATTAGGGGGTACGGGACCCCAAAAACGGGGAGGGGGAGCCTGAATTTGGGGAGGGGGAGGCAAAATTGGGGTCCCAGGGTGGATTTTGGGGGGTCCCAAGGGGCTGATTTTTGGGGGTCCTGGGGATTTTTGGGGGTCCTGAGTTGGATTTTGGGGGTCCCGAGGTGATTTTGGGGGCTCCCCGGGGTGGATTTTTGGTATTTTTGGGGGTCCCAGGTTGATTTTTGGGGGTCCTGGGGTTTTCGGGGGTGCTGGTTTCGATTTCGGGGGTCCTGAGGTGATTTTTGGGGGTCCCAGGTTGGATTTTCGGGGTCCCAGGTTGGATTTTTTGGGGCTCCCCGGGGGTTTTCGGGGTGCCGGTTTCGATTTCGGGGGTCCCGAGGTGATTTTTGGGGGTCCTAGGGTGGATTTTGGGGGTCCCGGCATGATTTTTGGGGGTCCCGAGGTGATTTTTGAGGGTCCCAGGTTGGATTTTCAGGGATCCCGGGCTTTTGGCTGGATTTTTTGGCATTTTCAGGGGGTCCCAGGTTCATTTTCGGGGGTCCCGGGGTGATTTTTGGGGTCCTGGGGTGGATTTTTGGGGGTCCTGGGTGGATTTTTGGGGGATCCCGAGGTGATTTTGGGGGTCCCAGGTCTGATTTTCAGGGGAATCCCGGCGCTTTGGGGGCGGATTTTTGGCATTTTCGGGGGTCCCAGGTTGGATTTTCGGGGTCCCCAGGGGTGATTTTTCAGGGGGTGCTCTGGATTTCGGGGGTCCCAAGTGATTTTTGGGGGTCCTAGGTGATTTTTGGGGGTCCTGGGTGGATTTTTGGGGGTCCCTGAGGTGATTTTTGTCCCCAGGTTGGATTTTCGGGATCCCGGTCTCTGGGGGTGGATTTTTGGCATTTTCGGGGTCCCAGGTTGGATTTTCGGGGCTCCCAGGTGGTTTTCGGGGTCCCCGGGCGGTTTCAGGGTCCTGAGGTATTTTTGGGGGTCCCCTAGGGTGATCATGGGGTCCACAGGTGGATTTTTGGGGATCCCAGGGGTGGGGTTCAGTGGTGTTTTCGAGGGTCCCAGGTTGGATTTTCGGGGTCCCGAGGTGATTTTTGGGGGTCCCAGGTTGGATTTTTGGGGGTCCCGGGGGTTTTCGGGGGTGCTGCTCCCAGGTGATTTTTGGGGGTCCCAGGGGATTTTCGGGGTCCCAGGTTGGATTTTCGGGGGGTGCCGGGTTTCGGTCATTTCGGGGTCCCGAGGTGATTTTGGGCGGGTCCTGGATTTTCGGGGGTCCCGGGATGATTTTGGGGGTCCCAGGTTGGATTTTGAGGGGTCCCAGGTTGTGATTTTCGGGGGTCCCCAGGGCGATTTTCGGGCTCCCGGGGGGTTTTCGGGGTGCCGGTTTCGATTTCGGGGGGTCCCGAGGTGATTTTTTGGGGTCCCCAGCCGCCCCGCCGGGCCCCGCTAAGCTGCTGGTTTTGGGGGCTGGCTGGCTCTGCCAGGTCAGCCGGATCTCCGACCCTCGCTGGGGCTGCTGGGCCATCTGACCGGGGCTGCCCCACAGGTACGGCCCCCAAAGATTCGGGGGGTCCCCAAAATTCGGGGGTCCCCAAAACTTGGGAAAGAGTCCAAAAATCCCAAAGAGGGTCCCCCAAAATCTCTCAACTGTGGGGGAAAGGGAGAAAAGGGAGGAAACCAAAATTTGGGGGGTCGGGTGGATTTTGGGGGTTCCCGGGGTGGATTTTTGGGGTTCTCAGGGGAATTTTGGGGTGCCCAGGGTGGATTTTTGGGGGTTCAGGGGTGGATTTTGGGGTGCCCAGGGTGGATTCTGGGGGTTTTGGGGTTCCTGGGATGGATTTTGGAGTTCCCAGGGTGAATTTTTTGGGGATTTTTGGGGTTCCCGGGGGTGAATTTTGGGGCTTTTGGGGTTCCCGAGGTGGATTTTAGGTGTCTCGGGGATGGATTTTTTTTGATTTTTGGGGGTTCCCCGGGGTGGATTTTGGGGGTTCCCAGGGTGGATTTTTTTGGGAATTTTTGGATTTTGGGGGTTCTCACTCTGATTCGGGCCAGCCCCCGCCTGCTGCTCGGCGCTCTCGCGCCTCGCTGGTGGGATTTCAGGGGATTTTGGGGCTCCCGTGGTTGGATTTTAGGGGGTCCCAGGGTGGATTTTTGGGGGTTTTTGGGGTTTTCCCTGGGTGGATTTTTTTGGGAATTTTTTGGATTTTGGGGTTCTCATCTGATTCTCTGCCCAGCCCTCCGCCTCAGCCCACGGGGCGTGACTCGAGGCCTCTGGGGTGGATTTTGGGGTTCCCTGGGGTTGGATTTTGGGGTTCTGAGCGGGGTGGATTTTGGGGTTCCCGCTATATGGATTTTTTGTTTTAGGGTTCCTGGCAGATTTTTGGGGATTTTTGGGAATGAATTTGGGGTTCTCACTCTGTATTCGCTCAGCTCGCCTCTGCCCTGCTCTCAGCCCCCTGGGGAGTGAATTTCGGGGGATTTTGGGGGTTCCTGGGTTGGATTTTTGGGGGTTCCGGGGGTGGATTTTGGGGGTTCCCAGGCTGGATTTTTTGGGGTTTTGGGATTCCAGGGTGGATTTTTTTGGGAATTTTTGGATTTTGGGGGTTCTCACTCTGTATTCGGCCCAGCCCCCGCCCCCTGCCCGCTGCTCTCCACGCCCCCCCCTGGGGTGGATTTCGGGGGATTTTGGGGTTCCTGGGTTGGATTTTGGGGTTCGAGGATGGGTTGGGGTTTTGGGATTCCGGGTGGATTTTTTGGGAATTTTGGATTTTGGGGTTCTCACTCTGGATTCTCTCCAGCTCTGCCCGCCTGCCTCGCCTGGGGTGAATTTCAGGTTCTGGGTCTGGATTTTGGGGGTTCCGAGTGGATTTTGGGGGTTCGAGGATGGATTTTTGGGGTTTTGGGGTTCCTGGCTTTGGATTTTTTGGGAATTTTTGGATTTTGGGGTGAATTTTGGGGTTCTCACCTGGAAGCCTGGCAGCCTCTGCTCTCAGCTTCCGCTGGCTGCTTTGCTCTTCCGGCCGGGCTGTGGCTGCTGAGCTGATCCTGCGCCTCGGCCGCTGCTGCTGCTGCCCCTGGGGGCGCTGCTGGGGACGGGACCCCCGCATCTGGGTGGTACGTGGGGGAATTTGGGGGGATTTGGGGGATTTGGGGGTCCTGGGAGGGATTTGGGGGAACTGGGGGTTCTTGGGGGGATTTTGGGGGGTTTGGGGAGATTTTGGGGGGTTGGGGGAAATTTGGGGGTTCTGGGGGGGATTCTGGGGGCCTTTGGGGGAATTTTGGGGAGATTTGGGGATCCCAGAGGGGTTTGGGGGAGGATCTTTGGGGGTCCTGGGAGGGATTTGGGGAGAAATTTGGGGGTTCTCGGGGGGATTTTGGGGGGTTTGGGGGAGGAACTTTGGGGGTTCTGGGGGATTTGGGGGAGTTTTGGGGGACTTTTGGGGGACTTTGGGGGTCCTGGGAGGGATCTGGGGGAAATTTGGGGTTCTGGGGGGATTTTGGGGGGTTTGAGGGAGATTTTGGGGGGTTGGGGGAAATTTAGGTTTTGGGGAGGATTCTGGGGGGCTTTGGGGGGAATTTTGGGGGAGATTTGGGGGATCCCAGAGGGTTTGGGGGAGGATTTTGGGGGTCTGGAGGGATCTGGGGGAAATTTGGGGGTTCTGGGGGATTCCCGGGGGTCTTTGGAATTTTGGGGAGATTTGGGAGATCCCAGAGGGGCTTTAGGGGAGGACTTTTGGGGGTCCCCGAGGATTCTGGGGAGAAATTTGGGAGTTCCCCGGGGATTTTGGGGGGGGCTTTGGGGGAGGAATTTGGGGGTTCTGAGGGGAATGCTGGGGGTTTGGGGGAATTTTGGGGGAGATTTGGGGTCCCCAGAGGGATCTTTGGGAGTCCCAGGGAGGAGATTTGGGGACATTTGGGGGAAAATTTGGGATTTGGGGGATTTGAGGGGTTTCGAGGGAATTTGGGGGTCTCTGATTTGAGGGGAGCTGGGGATCTGCGGGATTTTGTTCTGATCTGGGGGAGGGAAATTTGGGGTTCCTCGGGGATTTTGGGGGTTTGAGGGTGCTCTGGGGAGGGATTTGGGGAGTTTGGGGGATCTTGGGGGACTAGGGTCGTGGGAGGGGATTTTGGGGGTTGGGGGATTTGGGGTCCCAGAGAGGTTTGGGGGAGGATTTTGGGGGTCCTGGAGGGATCTGGGGAAACTTGGGGTCTCTGGGGGACTTTGGGGGTTTGAGGAGACTTTGGGGGGTTGGGGAAATTTGTCTCTGGGGGGACTGGGAGATTTGGGGGGTCCCAGAGAGGTTTTGTGGGAGGATTTTGGGGGTCCTGGGAGGAGATTTTGGGGAGACTTGGGAGGAAATTTGGGATTTTGGGGGTTTGGGGAGGGAATTTGGGGGTTCTGAGGGGAATTTGGGGGAGCTGAGATTTTGGGGGATTTGGGGCCCTGGGAGGGATTTGGGAAATTTGTTCTGGGGGGACTTTTGCTTTGAGGAGATTTTTAGTTGGGGAAATGGGGTCCTGGGGGGATCTCTGGGGGCTCTGGGGGAATTCTTTGGGGAGATTTGGGGATCCCAGAGAGGTTTGGGGGAGGATTTTGGGGGTCCTGGGAGGGATCTGGGGGGAAAACTTGGGGGTTCCTCGGGGATTTTAGCTTTGGGGGAGTGGGAATTTGTGGGGTCTGGGGGACAGATTTTGGGGGACTTTGGGGGATTTAGGGGGTCGTGGGAGGGATTTGGGGGTTGGGGGAGATTTGGGGGTCCCAGAGAGGTTTGGGGAGGATTTGGGGTCCTGGGATGGGATTTGGGGGAAATTTAGTCCTGGGGGGACTTTGGGGGTTTGAGGGGAGACTTTGGGGGTTGGGGGAATTTGGGGTTCTGGGGGGATTTTGGGGAGATTTGGGAGGAAATTTGGGATTTTGGGGGTTTTGGGGAGGGAACGGGGTCCTGAAATTTGGGGGGCTGGGGGTTTGTCCTGGGAAGGGATTTGGGGAGAAATTTGGGGTTCTCGGGGATTTTGGGGGTTTGGGGGAGGAATCCTAGTTCTGGAGGGGGAATTTGGGGGGCTGGGGGTTTGGGGAAATTTTTGGGGAGATTTGGGGGTCCCAGAGGGATTTGGGGAGTCCTGGGGAGGAGATTTTGGGGATATTTGGGAGGAAATTTGGGATTTGGGGGGGGGGGGGACGGAGGGTTTTGGGGAGGGAATTTGGGGGTTCTGGGGGGACTTGAGGGGAGCTGGGAGATTTGGGGGGATTTTGGGGATTCCTGGGAGGGATCTGGGGGAAATTTGGGGTTCTCGGGGGGATTTTGGGGGGTTTGGGGGAGGGAATTTGGGGTTCTGAGGGGGATTTGGGGCAGTTTTGGGGGATTTGGGGGGTTGGGGGTCAGAGAGGATTTGGGGGAAATTTGGGGGTTCTGATTTTGGGGAGATTTGGGGGTCCCAGAGAGGTTTTGTGGAGGGATTTTGGGGGTCCTGGGAGGAGATTTTGGGGAGATTTGGGGAGGAAATTTGGGATTTTGGGGGTTTGGGGGAGGGAATTTGGGGGTTCTGAGGGGATTCTGGGGGGAGACTGGGGGATTTTGGGGGTCCTGGGGGATTTGGGAGGGTTGGGGGAATTTTTGGGGAGATTTGGAAGGAAATTTGGGATTTTGGGGGTCCTCGGAGGAGATTTGGGGAGAAATTTGGGGGTTCTGAGGGAATTTTGGGGGGATTTGGGGGGCTGGAGTCCTAGAGGAGTTTTGGGGAGGATTTTGGTCCTGGGAGGGAGATTTTGGGGAGATTTGGGAGGGAAATTTGGGATTTTTGGGGGGGTTTGAGGGGATTTTGAGAAGATTTGAGAGGATTTTGGGAGAGTTTTGGGGAGGGAATTTGGGGTTCTGGGGGGATTTTGGGGGGTTTGGAAATTTTGGGGAGATTTGGGGATCCCAGAGGGGTTTTGGGGAGGATTTTGGGGGGTCCTGGGAGGAGATTTGGGGAGGAAATTTGGGATTTTGGGGGGTTTTTGGGGAGGAATTTGGGGTTCTGAGGGGATTTTGGGGGGAGCTGGGAGATTTTGGGGGGATTTTAGGGTCCTGGGAGGGGATTTTGGAAGAAATTCGGGATTTTGGGGGGTTTGGGGGAGAAATTTGGGATTCTGAGGGAATTTTGGGGAGGGATTTTGGGGGTCCCGAGGGAATTTGGGGAAATTTGGGGGTTATTTTGGGAGATTTTTTGGGGTTTTTTTGGATTAATTTTGGGGGTTTTGGGGGATATTTTGTGGTTATTAAGGGATGTTTTTTGGGGTTATTTTGGGTTCATTTTGGGGTTAATTTGGGATATTTTGGGGGTTATTCTGGGATGGTTTTGGGGTTATTTTAGGTTAATTTTGGGGTTTTTTTGGGATATTTTAGGAGTTATTTTGGGATAGTTTGGGGTTATTTTGGGATATTTTTGGGGTTATTTTGGGATATTTTTGGGGTTATTTTGGGCTGTTTCTGGGCTGGTTTTGGGGTTCTTTTGGGTTAATTTTGGGGTTTTTTGGGTTAATTTTGTTTATTTTTTTTCTATTTTGGCATTTATTTCAGGATATTTTGGGGTTATTATTGGATATTTTTTGGGGTTATTTTGGGTTAGTTTTGAAATATTTTGGGGTTATTTTGGGATATTTTGGGGTTATTTTGGGCTGTTTCTGGGCTGGTTTCGGGGTTAGTTTGGGTTAATTTTGGGTTTTTGGGATATTTTTGAGGGGTTATTTTGGGTTAATTTTGGGGGGGTTTTGGGATATTTTAGGAGTTATTTTGGGATAGTTTGGGGTTATTTTGGGATATTTTTGGGGGTTATTATGGGATGTTTTCGGGGTTATTATGGGATTATTTTTGGGTTAATTTTGGGGTTAATTTGGGTTAATTTTGGTTTTTTTGGGATATTTCTGGAATTATTTTGGGATATTTTTGGGGTTATTTTGGGCTGTTTCTGGGCTGGTTTTGGGGTTATTTTAGGTTAATTTCGGGGTTATTTTGGGGGTTATTATGGGATATTTCGGGGTTATTTTGGGATATTTTAGGAGCTATTTTGGGATATTTTTGGGGTTATTTTGGGATATTTTGGGGGTTATTTTGGGCTGTTTTTGGGGTTATTTTAGGTTAATTTTGGAAGTTTTTGGGTTAATTTTGTTTATTTTTTTTTATACTTTGGCAGTTATTTCGGGATATTTTGGGGTTATTTTTGGTTAATTTTGGGGTTATTTTGGGTTAATTTTGGAATTATTTTGGGATTTTTTGGAGGTTATTTTGGGATTTTTTGGGGAGGCTTTTTGGGCTGTTTCTGGGCTGGTTTTGGGCTTATTTTAGGTTAATTTTGGGGTTATTATGGGATGTTTTTGGGGTTATTTTGGGGTTATTTTATGTTAATTTTGGGGCTATTTTGGGTTAATTTGGGGGGGGTTGGGATATTTTAGGAGTTATTTTGGGATATTTTTGGGGGGTTATTATGGGATATTTTTGGGTTAATTTTGGGGGTTTTTGGGGTTAATTTTGGGGGGTTTTGGGATATTTTTGAGGTTATTTTGGGCTGTTTCTGGACTGATTTTGGGGTTATTTTGGGTTAATTTTGGGGTTTTTTGGGATATTTTAGGAGTTATTTTGGGTTATTTTTGGGTTTTTTTTGGGTTACTTTTGTTTATTTTTTTTTTTCTACTTGGGCAGTTATTTCAGGATATTTTGGGGTTATTATGGGATATTTTTGGGGTTTATTATGGGATGTTTTTGGGGTTATTATGGGATATTTTTTGGGTTAATTTTGGGGTTAATTTGGGTTAATTTTGGGGTTACTTTGGGATATTTTTGGGGTTATTTTGGGCTGTTTCTGGACTGTTTTTGGGGTTATTTTAGGTTAATTTTGGGGTTTTTTGGGATATTTTAGGAGTTATTTTGGGTTAATTTTGGGGGTTTTTTGGGTTAATTTTGTTTGTTTTTTTTCTACTTGGGCAGTTATTTCAGGATATTTTGGGGTTATTATGGGATATTTTTGGGGTTTATTATGGGATGTTTTCGGGGTTATTATGGGATATTTTTTGGGTTAATTTTGGGGTTAATTTGGGTTAATTTTGGGGTTTTTTGGGATATTTTTGAAATATTTGGGGGTTTTTTTGGGATATTTTTGGGGGTTATTCTGGGCTGGTTTTGGGGTTATTTTAGGTTAATTTTGGGGTTATTTTGGGTTAATTTTGGAATTATTTTGGGATTTTTTGGAGGTTATTTTGGGATTTTTTGGGGAGGCTTTTTGGGCTGTTTCTGGGCTGGTTTTGGGCTTATTTTAGGTTAATTTTGGGGTTATTATGGGATGTTTTTGGGGGTTTTTGGGATATTTTTGGGGTTATTATGGGATTTTTTTGGGGTTATTTTGGGAGTTATTTTAGGGTGGTTTTGGGGTTATTATGGGATATTTTGGGGGTTATTATGGGATATTTTGGGAGTTCTTTTGGGATGTTTTTGAGGGTTTTTTTGGGATATTTTTTGGGTTAATTTTGGCTGTTTTTTGGCTCCCCAGGCCCTGGTCCGCATGTTCTCTGGGGGGTTATTTTGGGGGTTATTTTGGGATATTTTTGGGGGTTATTTTGGGATATTTTGGGAGTTATTATGGGATATTTTCAGGGTTATTATGGGATGTTTTCGGGGTTATTATGGGATATTTTTGGGGGTTATTATGGGATATTTTTTGGGGGTTATTATGGGATGTTTTTGGGGTTATTATGGGATGTTCTCGGGGTTATTTTGGGATATTTTTTGGGTTAATTTTGGCCGTTTTGGGTCCCAGGCCCTAGTCCGCATGTTCGCTGGGGGTCATTTTGGGGGTTATTTTGGGATATTTTTTGGGGGTTACTATGGGATATTTTTGGGGGGTTATTATGGGATATTTTTTTGGGGTTATTATGGGATGTTTTCGGGTTATTTTGGGATATTTTTTGGGCTGTTTTTGGGTTAATTTTGGCTGAGTATTTGGCTCCCCAGGCCCTGGTCCGCTTATGTTCTCTGGGGGGTTATTTTGGGATATTTTGGGGGTTATTATGGGATGTTTTTGGGGTTATTATGGGATGTTCTCGGGGTTGTTTTGGGATATTTTTGGGTTAATTTTGGCCGTTTTGGGGTCCCAGGCCCTGGTCCGCATGTTCTCTGGGGGGTCATTTTGGGGATTATTATGGGATATTTTTTGGGGTTATTATGGGATGTTTTGGGGGTTATTGTGGGATATTTTCGGGCTGTTTTGGGGTTAATTTCGGGCTGGTTTTGGGGTTATTTTGGGATATTTTTTGGGATATTTTGGGGTTAATTTTGGCTGTTTTTTGGCTCCCCAGGCCCTGGTTTGCATGTTCTCTGGGGGGTCATTTTGGGGGTTATTTTGGGATATTTTTGGGGGTTATTATGGGATATTTTGGGAGTTACTATGGGATTTTTTGGGAGTTATTATGGGATATTTTCGGGGGTTATTATGGGATATTTTCGGGGTTTATTTTGGGATATTTTTTGGGGCTGTTTTTGGGTTAATTTCGGCCGTTTGGGTCCCAGGCCCTGGTCCGCATAATTGCCGGGCGCCGCCTGGGGCTCCGCAGCCAGCCTCAGGGGGCGCTGCCCTGCACTGCCCCTCCCCCCTGGCCCAGACCAAATGCGGCAGGTGAGGGGGGAGGGGCGGGGTCGAGGGTCCTGGGGGCCCCTGGGGGATTTTTGGGGTCCCCGGATGGAGTTTTTGGGGGTTTTGGGGGGGCTTGAGTGGATTTTGAAGGTCCCTGGGTGGATTTTTTGGGGGTCCCTGGGTGGAGTTTTGGGGTCCCTGAATGGATTTTGGGGGTCCTGGGTGGATTTTTGGGGGTCCTTGGGTGATTTTTTCGGGTCCCTGGGTGGATTTTGGGGTCCGTGGATGGGATTTTTGAGATTTTGGGGGTCCCTGACCGATTTTTGAGGTCCCTGGGTGGATTTTTTGGGGTCCCTGGATGGAATATTTGGAGGTTTTTGGGGTCCCTCAGCAGATTTTTGGGGTCGCTGGGTGGGATTTTTTTGGGGTCTCTCGGTGATTTTGGGGTCCCCTCTGACCAATTTTTGGGGTCCCACAGCAGATTTGAGGGATCCCTGGGTGATATTTTGGTTTTCTGGGGGTCCCTGGGTGGATTTTTTGGGGTCCCTGGGTGATATTTAGGGGTTTTTGGGGTCCCTGGGTGGATTTTTTGGGGGTCCCTCAGTGATTTTGGGGGTCCCTGACCAAATTTTGGGATCCCTGGGTGATATTTTGGGATTTCTGGGGTCCCTGGGTGGATTTTTTTGGGGGTCCCTGGGTGGATTTTTAGGGGTCCCTCAGTGATTTTGGCGTCCCTGGGTGATATTTAGGGGTTTTTGGGGTTCCTGGATGGGATTTTTTGGGGTCCTACAGCAGATTTGGGGGTCCCTCTGTGATATTTTGGGGTCCCGGGGTGATATTTTGGGATTTCTGGGGGTCCCTGGGTGGATTTTTTTGGGATCTCTGTGTGATTTTTTTGGGGGTCCGTGACCGATTTTGGGGTCCCTGGGTGATATTTTGGGATTTCTGGGGTCGCTGGGTGGATTTTTGGGGGTCCCTGGGTGATTTTGGGGGTCCCCTCTGACCGATTTTTGGGGGTCCCACAGCAGATTTGGGAAGTCCCTGACCGAATTTTGGGGACCCTGGGTGATATTTTGGTTTTTCTGGGGTCCCTGGGTGGATTTTTTGGGGTCCCTCAGTGATTTTGGGGGTCCCTCTGTGATATTTTGGGGTCCCCGGGGTGATATTTTGGGATTTCTGGGGTCCCTGGGTGGATTTTTTGGGGGTCCCTGGGTGATATTTTTGGGATTTCTGGGGTCCCTGGGTGGATTTTTTGGGGTCCCACAGCAGATTTCGGGGGGTCCCTGACCTAATTTTGGGGGTCCCTGGGTGATATTTTGGGATTTCTGGGGTCCCTGGGTGGATTTTTTTGGGGTCCCTGGGTGATATTTAGGGGTTTTTGGGGTCCCTGGGTGGATTTTTGGGGTCCCTGGGTGGATTTTTTTGGGGTCCCTCAGTGATTTTGGGGGTCCCTGACCGATTTTGGGGGGTCCCTGGGTGATATTTTGGTTTTCTGGGGTCCCTGTGTGATTTTTTGGGGGTCCGTGACCGATTTTGGGGTCCCTGGGTGGATTTTTTGGGGTCTCTGGGTGATTTTGGGGTCCCCTCTGACCGATTTTTGGGGTCCCACAGCAGATTTGGGAAGTCCCTGACCGATTTTGGGGAGTCCCTGGGTGATATTTTGGGGTATTTGGGGTTCCTGGGTGGATTTTTTGGGGTCCCTCAGTGATTTTGGGGGGGTCCCTGATCGATTTTTGGGGTCCCTGGGTGATATTTTGGTTTTTCTGGGGTCCCTGGGTGGATTTTTTGGGGTCCCTGGGTGATATTTAGGGGGTTTTTGGGATCCCCGGGTGATATTTTGGGATTTCTGGGGTCCCTGGGTGGATTTTTTGGGGTCCCTGTGTGATTTTTTGGGGGTCCCTGACCGATTTTGGGGTCCCCCCCAGGCCGTGGAGTCCCTGCAGAGCCTGGAGGCTAGCGCCTGTGGGGGTGGGGGCTGCCCCCCTCGCCCAGAGTTTTTTGGGGGTCCCGGACCCCGAATCCAGCTGGCTGGCGTGGCTGCGGGGCTGGGCCCTGCCCAGCTGTCGTGAGGGGGGTTGGGGGTCCTGGGGGGTCCTGGGGGTTAGGGGGTCCTGGGGGGTCCTGGGGGGGGTTGGGGGTCCTGGGGGGTCCTGGGGGGGTTGGGGGGTCCTGGGGGGATTTTCAGGGGTCCTGGGGAAATTTAGGGAATCCTGAGGGGGATTTGGGGGTCCTGGGGGGGTTGGGGGGTCCTGGGGGGGGATTTGGGGGGGTTTGGGGGGTCCTGGGGGAATTTTGGGGGTCCTGGGGGGTTGGGGGGTCCTGGGGAAATTTGGGGGGTTTAGGGGGATTTTTTGGGGGTCCTGGGGGAAATTGGTAGATCCTGAGGGGGATTTGGGGAATTTGGGGGGATTTGGGGGATTTTAGGTTTTAGGGGGATTTTTGGGGGTCCTGGGGGATTTGGGGAATCCTGAGGGGGATTTGGGGGATTTTGGGGGATCCTGGGGGAAATTTGGGGGGTCCTGGGGGGATTTTCGGAGATTTTGGGACGTCCTGGGGGAAAATTTGGGGGGTCCTGGGGACATTTGGGGGATTTTGGGGGAATTTTTGGGGGTCCTTTGGGAAATTGGGGGGGATTTGGGGGATTTTTTGGGGGGATTTTTGGGGATCCTGGGGATATTTTTGGGGGATTCTAGGGGTGGATTTGGGGGGATTTTGGGGGGTCCTGGGGGATTTTAGGGGTGGATTTTTAGGGGGATCTTTGGGGTGGATCTTTTGGTCTTGGGGGTCTTTGGGGGTCTGTTTGTTTTGGGGCTGGTCTTTGGGTGGACATTTGGGGTCTTTTAGGCTGGTTTAAGGGGGTATTTGGGGCAACATTTGGGGCTTTTGGGCTGCTTTGGAGTGGATCTTTTAGGATATCTAGGGATCTTTTAGGGAGGATATCTAGAGGTATTTAGGCATTTAGAGGGTGGATATCTGGGATTTTTGGCTGTTTTAGGGGTGGATATTGGACTTTTTGGTGTTTTTGGGTGGATATTTGGGGTTTTGGGCTCTTTAGGGGTGGACATTTGGGGTTTTAGAGCTGGACATTTTGGATTTTGGAGTGGACATTTGGGGTCTTTAGGGTGGATATCTAGGATTTTTGCTGGTTTCTAAAGGGGTGGATATCTGCGATTCTTTAGAAGTGATATCTGGGATTTTTAGGCTGTCTTTGGAGGTGGGTTTGGGATTTTAGGCTGTCTTTAGGGGTGGACATCTGAGGATATTAGGGAGTCTTTTAGGGTGAACATTGGGATCTTGGGGTTGTCTTTGGGGGATGATATTTAGGCATTTAGGGTGACATTTGGTGGTTTTAGTGATATTTTGGATTTTTGGGGTGGATATTTGGGATCTTTTAGGGTCTAGGGGTGGACATTTGAGGTTTTAGGGTGGATATTTGGGGGTCTTTTGGACTGGACATTTGGGATCTTTGGGGGTTTTTGGGGTTTTAGGGGTGGATATTTGGTATTTTAGAGCTGTTTTGGGGTGGATATTGGTATTTTTAGGGGTATTTGGGGTGGATATTTGGGATATCTGCAGCTTTTAGCTTTTGGACTGGATATCTGGGATCTTTTAGCTTTTGGGGTCTTTAGGGGTGGATATTTGGGATCTTTTAGGGCTGTCTTGGAGGTGGGTTTTGGGATTTTTGGGGCATTTAGGGGTGGATATCTTTGGATCTTTTTAGACTGTCTTTAGAGTGGGTTTTGGGATTTTGGGGCATTTGGGGTGGATATTTTGGATCTGGGCTGTTTTAGGGGTGGGTTTTGGTATCTTTGGGGCATTTAGGGTGGATATTTAGGGTCTTTTGCTGGTCTCGTAAAGGGATATTTTGGATTTTACAGGTGTTTAGGGGTGACATTTGGGACTTTGGGGTTTTTTGGGGAGGATATTTGGGAGTATTTAGAGTGGATATTTGGTGGTTTTAGAGTGATATTTTTGATTTTTGGGGTGGATATTTGGGACTTTTTAAAGTGGATATTTGGGATTTTTGGGCTGTTTTGGGGTGGATATTTGGGATCTTTTGGTGGTTTTAGGCTGTTTCGAGGGAGGATATTTGGGGTGGATATTTGGGATATTTGGAATTTTTTGGTCTTTAGGCTGTTTTGGGAGGATATCTGGGGCATTTGGGGTGGATATTTGGGATTTTTGCTGGTTTTGGGGTGGATATTTGGGATTTTTAGGGCTGTTTTGGGGTGGGTTTTGAGCATTTTTAGGGTATTTGGGGATGGATATCTGGGATCTTTGGCTGGTCTTGGGGGTGGATATTTACGATTTTAGGGGTGAATATTTGGGATTTTTTGGGCTGTTTTGGGGTGGATATTTGGGATTTTTGGGGTGGATATTTGGGATTTTTGGGCTGTTTTGGGGTGGGTTTTGGCATTTTTAGCATTTAGGTGGATATTTGGTGGTTTTTGGGCGGATATCTTTGGATTTTTGGGGGTGGATATTTGGGATTTTTGGGGCGGATATTTGGGATTTTTGGGGTTTTTGGGGTGGATATTTGGGGTTTTTTGGGGTGGATATTTGGGGTTTTTGGATTGGATATTTGGGATTTTGGGGGTTTTTGGGTTTTTGGGGTGGATATTTGGGATTTTGGGGCTGTTTTGGGGTGGATATTAGTATTTTTGGGGTATTTAGGGGTGGATATTTGGGATATTTGCAGTTTTTGGGGTTTTTGGATTGTATATGTGGGATTTTTTGGGGGTTTTTGGGGTTTTTGGGGTGGATATTTGGGATTTTTGGGCTGTTTTGGGGTGGGTTTTGGGTTTTTTGGGGTTTTTGGGGTGGATATTTGGGATATTTGGTGGTTTTGGGGAGGATATTTGGGATATTTGCTCTTTTTGGGGTGGATATTTGGGATATTGGGGATTTTTGGGTTGTTTTGGGTCCCCATTGCCGCTGTCCCCCAGCTGAGCGAGCTCTGGGAGGAGCAGCTGCACTTGGGCTGCCGGGAGCCCCTGCCCAGCTCGGGCAGCTACTACCCTCATGGTGAGCCCCAAACCGGCACCCCCAAAAACCCTCGGGGAACCCCAAAACATCCCCCAAATTCGGGAACCCCCAAAAATCCCTCTGGGAACCCCAAAAAATCCCCAGATTCGGGAACCCCCAAAAATCCCTCTGGGGAACCCCAAAAATCCCCTCTGGGGACCCCAAAACATCCCGAAATTTGGGGAACCCCCCAAAAAACCCTCTGGGGAACCCAAAACATCCCCAAATTCGGGGAACCCCAAAACATCCCCAAATTCGGGAACCCCCAAAATCCCTCTGGGAACCCCCTAAAAATCCCCAAATTCGGGAACCCCCAAAAAAATCCCTCTGGGGAACCCCCCAAAAAATCCCCAAATTCGGGAACCCCAAAACATCCCGAAATTTCGGGAACCCCCAAAAATCCCTCTGGGGAACCCAAAACATCCCCAGATTTAGGGACCCCCCAAAAAATCCTTTGGGGATCCCCTCAAAAAATCCCCAAATCTAGGGGAAAAAAATCCCCCCAAAAACCCCAAATTTGGGGAACCCCCCCAAAAAAATCCCTCTGGGGAACCCAAAACATCCCCAGATTTAGGGGAAAAAATCCCCCCCCAAAAAAACCCCCAAATTCGGGAACCCCCCAAAAAATCCCTCTGGGGACCCCAAAAAAATCCCCCAAATTCGGGAACCCCCAAAAATCCCTCTGGGGACCCCAAAAAATCCCCAAATTGGGAACCCCCAAAAATCCCTCTGGGAACCCCCAAAAATCCCTCTGGGGAACCCAAAACATCCCCAAATTCGGGAACCCCCAAAATCCCTCTGGGAACCCCCAAAAATCCTCAGATTCGGGAACCCCCAAAAAAATCCCTCTGGGAACCCCCAAAAATCCCTCTGGGAACCCCAAAACATCCCCCAAATTCGGGAACCCCCCAAAAATCCCTCTGGGGAACCCCCAAAAATCCTCTGGGAACCCCAAAACATCCCCAAATTCGGGAACCCCCCAAAAATCCCTCTGGGAACCCCAAAAAATCCCTCAGATTCGGGAACCCCCAAAAAATCCCTCTGGGAACCCCCAAAATCCCTCTGGGGAACCCCCCAAAAAAATCCCCTCTGGGAACCCCCAAAATCCCTCTGGGGAACCCCCCAAAAAATCCCTCTGGGAACCCCCAAAAACCCTCTGGGAACCCCCAAAACATCCCCAAATTCGGGAACCCCCAAAATCCCTCTGGGGAACCCCCCAAAAATCCCTCTGGGAACCCCCAAAAATCCCCCAAATTGGGAACCCCCAAAAATCCCTCTGGGGACCCCAAAATATCCTCAGATTCGGGAACCCCCAAAATCCCTCTGGGAACCCCAAAACATCCCCAAATTCGGGAACCCCCAAAATCCCTCTGGGAACCCCCAAAAATCCCTCTGGGAACCCCAAAACATCCCGAAATTCGGGAACCCCCCCAAAAATCCCTCTGGGGACCCCAAAACATCCCGAATTTGGGGAACCCCCAAAAATCCCTCTGGGAACCCCCAAAAATCCCTCTGGGGGAACCCCCAAAATCTCTCTGGGAACCCCCAAAACATCCCCCAAACCCGGGAATCCCCCCAAAAATCCCTCTGGGGAACCCCAAAACATCCCCAAATTCGGGAACCCCCCAAAAATCCCTCTGGGGACCCCCAAAACATCCCCAAATTCGGGAACCCCCAAAATCCTCGGGGAACCCCAAAACATCCTCAGATTTAGGGAACCCCCCCAAAAACCCTCTGGGGACCCCAAAAATCCCCAAATTCGGGAACCCCCCAAAAACCCTCTGGGAACCCCAAAAAATCCCCAAATTCGGGAACCCCCCAAAAAACCCCTCTGGGGACCCCCAAAACATCCCGAAATTTGGGGAACCCCCAAAAATCCCTCTGGGGAACCCAAAACATCCCAAAATTCGGGAACCCCCAAAAACCCTCTGGGAACCCCAAAACATCCCCAGATTTAGGGGAAAAAAATCCCCCCCCAAAAAAAACCCCAAATTCGGGAACCCCCCAAAAAATCCTCTGGGGACCCCCCAAAAAATCCCCAAATCTAGGGAAAAACAAATCCCCCCACCAAATCCCCCAAATTTGGGGAACCCCCCCAAAAAAAATCCTCCCGAAAAAACCCGAATTTGGGGAACCCCCAAAAATCCTCTGGGGAACCCCAAAACATCCCCAGATTTAGGGGAAAAAATCCCCCAAAAAAACCCCCAAATTTGGGGAACCCCCCCAAAAAAATCCCCAAATTTGGGGAGCTCCCCCAAAAACTTCTGGGGACCCCCCGAAAAAAATCCCCCGAATTTAGGGGGAAAAAATCTCCCAAAAAACCCCCAAATTTGGGGAACCCCCCAAAAAATCCTCTGGGGATCCCTCAAAAATATCCCCCAAATTTAGGGGAAAAAAAATCTCCCCAAAAAACCCGAATTTGGGGAACCCCCCCCAAAAAACCTCTGGGGGATCTCTGAAAAATTCCCAGACTTAGGGGAAAAAATCCCCCAAAAATCCCAAATTTGGGGAACCTCCCCCAAAAAATCCCCCGAATTTGGGGGAACCCCCCAAAGAAAAAACCCTCTGGGGACCCCCAAAAAAATCCCCGAATTTAGGGGAAAAAAATCCCCCAAAAAATCCCAAATTTGGGGAACCCCCCCCAAAAAAACCCCAAATTTGGGGAACCCTCCCAAAAAAAAACTTCTGGGGACCCCCAAAAAAACCCCAAATTTGGGGAATGCCCCCCCAAAAAACCCCAAAATTTGGGGAATGCCCCCCCAAATAACCCCAAATTTGGGGAACCCCCCTAAAAAAAACTTCTGGGGACCCCCAAAAAAACTCCAAATTTGGGGAATGCCCCCCCAAAAAACCCCAAATTTGGGGAATGCCCCCCCAAAAACCCCCAAAATTTGGGGAACCCCTTCTAAAAAAAATCCCAAATTTGGGGAAACACCTCCCCCCCAAGATTTGGGTTTTTTGGGGGATTCTGAGACTTCTGACCCCCCCCAAATTTTGGAGTTTGGGGTTTCCGACCCCCCCAAATTTTGGGGTTTTTTTGGGTTCTAACCCCCCGAAATTTGGGATTTTGGGGTTTCTGACTCCCCGAAATTTGGGATTTTGGGGTTTTTGACTCTCAAATTTTGGGATTTTGGGGTTTCTGACTCCCCGAAATTTGGGATTTTGGGGTTTTTGACTCTCAAATTTTGGGATTTTGGGGTTTCTGACCCCCCAAATTTTGAGGTTCTGATTTTTGGGGTCCCTCTAGAACTTTTTGGGGTTCCCTTCCCCCACATTTTAGGACTTTTAGGGTTCTGACCTCTTCCAAAATTCGGGATTTTGGGGTTTTTGACTCCCCTAATTTTGGGATTTTGGGGCTCCTGACCCCCCAAATTTTGGGGCTCTAAATTTTTGGGGACCCCCCCAGGAACTTTTGGGGTTCCCTTCCCCCCATTCTTTAGGATTTTTAGGGTTCAAACCCCCAAAATTTGGGGTGTTTTTGGGTTCTAACCCCCCGAAATTTGGGATTTTGGGGGTTCTAACCCCCCGAAATTTGGGATTTTGGGGTTTTTGACCCCCCCAAATTTTGGGGTTCTGATTTTTGGGGTCCCTCTAGAACTTTTTGGGGTTCCCTTCCCCCACATTTTAGGACTTTTAGGGTTCTGACCTCTTCCAAAATTCCCGGGATTTTGGGATTTCTGTCTCCCCGAAATTTGGGATTTTGGGGTTTCTGACCCCCAAATTTTGGGGTCTAAATTTTTGGGGACCCCCCAGGAACTTTTGGGCTTCCCTTCCCCCCATTCTTTAGGATTTTTAGGGTTCTATGCCCCCAAAATTTGGGGTTTTTTTGGGTTCTAACCCCCCGAAATTTGGGATTTTGGGGTTTCTGTCTCCCCGAAATTTGGGATTTTGGGGTTTCTGACCCCCCGAATTTTAGGGTTCTAAATTTTTGGGGTCCCTCTAGAACTTTTTGGGGTTCCCTTCCCTCCATTCTTTAGGATTTTTAGGGTTTTATACCCCCGAAATTTGGGGTTTTTTTGGGTTCTAACCCCCCGAAATTTGGGATTTTGGGGTTTCTGGCCTCCCGAATTTTGGGGTTCTGATTTTTGGGGTCCCTCTAGAACTTTTTGGGGTTCCCTTCCCCCATTTTTTAGGACTTTCAGGGTTCTGACCTCTTCCAAAATTCGGGATTTTGGGATTTCTGTCTCCCCGAAATTTGGGATTTTGGGGTTTCTGACCCCCCGAATTTTAGGGTTCTAAATTTTTGGGGTCCCTCTAGAACTTTTTGGGGTTCCCTTCCCTCCATTCTTTAGGATTTTTTAGGGTTTTATACCCCCGAAATTTGGGGTTTTTTTGGGTTCTAACCCCCCGAAATTTGGGATTTTGGGGTTTCTGGCCTCCCGAATTTTGGGGTTCTGATTTTTGGGGTCCCTCTACAACTTTTTGGGGTTCCCTTCCCCCGTTTTTTAGGACTTTCAGGGTTCTGACCTCTTCCAAAATTCGGGATTTTGGGGTTTCTGTCTCCCCGAAATTTGGGATTTTGGGGTTTCTGACCCCCCAAATTTTGGGGTTCTAAATTTTTGGGGACCCCCCCCCCAGGAACTTTTGGGGTTCCCTTCCCCCCATTCTTTAGGATTTTTAGGGTTCTATGCCCCCAAAATTTGGGTTTTTTTTAGTTCTAACCCCCCGAAATTTGGGATTTTGGGGGTTTTGACTCTCAAATTTTGGGATTTTGGGGTTTCTGACCCCTCGAATTTTGGGGTTCTGATTTTTGGGGTCCCCCCCAGGACCTTTTGGGCCCCCCCCCCACGCGGGTCCCGGCCGCGCGCGCCGCCAACGTCGCGTTCGCGTTCCTGCGGTTCCGGAGCCTCGTGCGGGGCGGGACCCTCCCCCCGGTGAGAGAATTTGGGGAATTTGGGGAGGGGGCGGGGATTTGGGGAGGGGGCGGGGAGATTTGGGGTTTAAAGGGAAATTTGGGGTCCTGGGGGGAGAATTTGGGGTCTGAAGGGAATTTTGGGGTCCTGGAGGGGAATTTGGGGGTCTTGGGGGGGGAAATTTGGGGAGGGGCGGGAAATTTGGGGTTCTAGGGGTGGAATTTGGGGGTCTGAAGGGGAATTTTGGGATTTAAAGGGAAATTTTGGGGGTCCTGGAGGGGAAATTTGGGAGGGGGCGGGGATTTGGGGTTTAAAGGGAAAATTTGGGGGTCCTGAGGGGGGGGGGAATTTGGGGTCTGAAGGGGAATTTTGGGGGTTTAAAGGGAAAAATTTTGGGGTCCTGGGGGGAAATTTGGGGAGGGGGCGGGGATTTGGGGTTTAAAGGGAAAATTTGGGGGTCCTGGGGGGGGAATTTGGGGTCTGAAGGGGAATTTTGGGGTTTAAAGGGAAAAAATTTTGGGGGTCCTGGGGGGGCAAATTTGGGGAGGGGTGGGGATTTGGGGAGGGGGCGGGAAATTTGGGGGTCCTGGAGGGGGAAATTTGGGGGTCTTGGGGAGGGAAATTTGGGGAGGGGGCGGAATTTGGGGGTTTAAAGGGAAATTTTGGGGTCCTGGGGGGATTTTGGGGTTTAAAGGAAATTTTGGGGGTCCTGGGGGGAGGAAATTTGGGGAGGGGGCGGGAATTTGGGGTTTAAAGGGAAATTTTGGGGGTCCTGGGGGAGGATTTTGGGGTCTAAAGGGGAATTTTGGGGGTCTAAAATGACGAATTTGGGATTTTTAAGGGAAATTTTGGGTGGTCTCGAGTGGAAAATTTGGGGTCCTGAGGGGGGAATTTGGGGGTCTAAAGCGGAATTTTGGGGGAAATTTGGGGGATTTTGGGGTCTAAAGAGAATTTTCGGGTTCAAGGGGAATTTTGGGCTGATTTTGGGGCGATTTTTGGGATGATTTTTGGGGTGATTTTGGGCTATTTTTGGGACTGTTTTGGGAAGATTTTGGGGTGATTTTTTGGGATGATTTTGGGGCGATTTTTGGGCTGATTTTGGGGTGACTTTGGGCTGTTTTTAGGATGTTTTTGGGCTGATTTTGGGGTATTTTGGACTGATTTTTGGGATAATTTTGGGGTAACTTTGGGCTGGTTTTGGGGTGAATGGGATAATTTTTGGGATGATTTTTGGGCTGACTTTGTGCCATTTTTGGGGTGACCTTGGGCTGATTTTGGGATGATATTGGGCTGATTTTTTGGCTGATTTTTGGATAATTTTGGGCTGGTTTTGGGATGATTTTTGGGCTGATTTTGGGCTGATTTTGGGCTGATTTTGGGCTGATTTTGGGTGTTTTGGGCTGATTTGGGGTGTTTTGGGCCGTTTTTGGGCTGATTTGGGGTGTTTTTGGGCCGGTTTTGGGCTGAATTTGGGTGTTTTGGGCTGATTTGGGGTGTTTTGGGCCGTTTTTGGGCTGATTTGGGGTGTTTTGGGCCGTTTTTGGGGTGCCAGGTGCTGTTCCGGGGGTCCCTCCCCACCTGCTCGGCTCAGTACGAGCGAATGTTCGACACCGCCCGGGTCCCGGGGGAGCCGCGGGGTAGGAGCCGAAAAAACCCAAAATCCCCAAAATCCTCCCCAAAAATCCACCCCAAAATCCCCAAAATCCCCAAAATCCTCCCCAAAAATCCACCCCAAAAATCCCGAAAATCCTCCCCAAAATCCACCCCAAAATGCCCAAAATCCTCCCCAAAATCCACCCCAAAATCCCCAAAATCCACCCCAAAAACCCCAAAATCTCCAAAATCCTCCCCAAAATCCCCCAAAATCCTCCCCAAAAAACCCAAAAATCCTCCCCAAAAATCCATGCCAAAATCCCCAAAATCCACCCCAAAAACCCAAAATCCTCCCCCAAAATCCTCCCCAAAAACCCAAAATCCCCAAAATCCACCCCAAAATCCCCAAAATCCTCCCCAAAAACCCAAAATCCCCAAAATCCACCCCAAAATCCCCAAAATCCTCCCCAAAATCCACCCCCAAAAATCCCCAAAATCCACCCCAAAAACCCCAAAATCTCCAAAATCCTCCCCAAAAATCCCCAAAATTCACCCCAAAACCCCCAAAAACCCAAAATCCTCCCCAAAAATCCACCCCCAAAAATCCCAAAATCCACCCAGGAACACCAAAATTCCCAAAATCCTCTCCAAAATCCCTAAAATCCACCCCCAAAACCATCCAAATCCCCCAAATCCTCCCCAAAATCCACCCAAAACCCCCAAAATCCCCAAAACCACCCTAAATCCCCTACAACTCACCCTAAAAAATCCCCTAAACTTACCCCCAAAATACCCAAATTCACCCCAAAATCCACCCCTAAAAACCCCCAAACTCTCTAAATTCATCCCAAATCCACCCCAAAAATCCCAAAATCCACCCCTGGAACCCCAAAATTCCCCAAATCCTCCCCCAAAAATCCCTAAAATCCACCCCAAAAACACCCAAATCCCCAAAGTTCACCCAGGAACCCCCAAAATCCCCCAAAATCCACGCCAAAATCCCCAAAATTCACCCCAAAATCTACCCCAAAATTCCCAAATTTACCCCCAAAAATCCCTAAAATCCACCCCCAAAACCACCCAAATCCCCAAAATTCACCCCCAAATCCTCCCCAAAAAATCCCAAAAATCCACCCAGGAACCCCAAAACTCCCCCCAAATTCCACCTGAGACCCCAAATTTCCTCCCTGGGACCCCCCAAATTCCCTCTGGGACCCCTAAAATTTTCCTCTGGGACCCCCTAAACCCCCCAAATTTCAATCAGGAACCCCCCAAATCCTCCCTGGACCCCCCGAAATTCCCCCAAATTCTCTTGGGATTCCCCCAAATTCCACCTGGGACCCCCAAATCCTTCTGGGAACCCCCAAATTTTCCCCCAAATCCCCCCAAATTCCACCCTGGGACCCCCCAAATCCCTCTGGGACCCCAAAATTTTCCCCTGGGGACCCCCCAAATCCTAGCCAAATTCCTTCTGGGACCCCCCAAATTTCCCCTAAAATTTCCCCTGGGACCCCCCAAACCCCCCAAATTCCCTCTGGGACACCCCAAATCCTTCTGGGACCCCCCAAACACCCCCTTAAATTCCACCTGGGACCCCCTAAATTCTTCTGGGACCCCCCAAACCCCCAAATTTTCCCCCCTGGGACCCCCCTTAAATTCCACCTGGGACCCCCCAAATTTCCCCCAAATTCCACCTGGGACCCCCAAAACTCCCCAAACTCCACCTGAGACCCCAAATTTTCCCCCTGGGACCCCCCAAATCCCTCTGGGACCCCAAAATTTTCCCCTGGGGACCCCCAAATCCGCCTCAAATTCCTTCTGAGACCCCCAAATTTCCCCCAAATTTTCCCTTGGGACCCCCAAAATCTGCCCAAATCCCCCCAAATTCCACCCTTGGACCCCCTAGATTTCCCCAAATTCCACCTGGGACCCCCAAAACTCCCCCAAACTCCACCTGAGACCCCAAATTTTCCCCCTGGGACCCCCCAAACACCCCCCAAATTCCACCTGGGACCCCCAAATTCTTCTGGGACCCCCCAAACCCCCAAATTTTCCCCTGGGACCCCCCAAATTCCACCTGGGACCCCCCCAAATTTCCCCCTAAATTCCACCTGGGACCCCCAAAACTCCCCAAACTCCACCTGAGACCCCCAAATTTTCCCCTGGGACCCCCCCAAACACCCCCCAAATTCCACCTGGGACCCCCAAATTCTTCTGGGACCCCCCCAGATTTCCCCAAATTCCTCCTGAGACCCCAAATTTCTCCCCTGGGACCCCCCAAATCCTGCTGGGACCCCAAAATTTTCCTCTGGGGACCCCCCAAAATCCCTCTGGGACCCCCCTAAATTCCACTTGGGACCCCAAAATTTTCCACTTGGGACCCCCAAAATCCCTCTGGGACCCCCCCAAATTCCACTTGGGACCCCCAAAATTTTCCACTTGGGACCCCCCAAAATCCCTCTGGGACCCCCCCGAATTCCACTTGGGACCCCCCCAAATCCCTCTGGGACCCCAAAATCCCTCTGGGACCCCCCAAATCCCTCTGGGACCCCCCAAATCCCTCTGGGACCCCCCAAAATCCCTCTGGGACCCCCCGAATTCCACTTGGGGACCCCCCCGAATTCCACTTGGGACCCCCAAAATCCCTCTGGGACCCCCCAAAATCCCTCTGGGACCCCCCGAATTCCACTTTGGGACCCCCCAAAATCCCTCTGGGACCCCCCCCAAATTCCACTTGGGACCCCCCAAATTCCACTTGGGACCCCCAAAATTTTCCACTTGGGACCCCCCAAAATCCCTCTGGGACCCCCACTCCCCCCCGGATTTTTGGGGCGCCCCCCTGACGCTGCCCCTCCCCCCAGACCGGCTGAGCACGGCCGGGGGGTCGGACCTGGCCGTGATTTTTGGGGGGCGCCTGTTCCCATGTGCCCCTGGCGGGGGAGGGGCGGTCCCCGAGCCCCCCCGAGCTGCAGCGGCGCTTCCAGAACCTTCTGCTGGCGGCGGGGGAGGGCGGCGGCCAGAGCCCCGCCCTGCTGACGGCGGGGGACAGGTATGGGGGAGGGGCGGGGGTTGGGGGGATTTGGGGGAGATTTTGGGAATTTTGGGGGATTTTTGGGGATTTGGGGGGATTTTGGGGGAGATTTTGGGAATTTTGGGAATTTTGGGGGAAGATTTTGGGAATTTTGGGGGGGTTTTGGGGAGATTTTGGGGTTTGGGGATTTCGTGGGAATTTTGGGATATTTTGGGGGATTTGGGGGATTTTGGGGGATTTTGGGGATTTTGGGATTTTTGGGATATTTTGGGGGATTTTGGGAGATTTAGGGAATTTTGGGGGACTTTGAGAGGCTTTGGGGAGATTTTGGGGGAAGATTTTGGGAATTTTGGGGGGATTTGGGGATTTTGGGGAGATTTTGGGGGATTTTGGGATTTTTGGGATATTTTGGGGGATTTGGGGAGATTTTGGGGAATTTTGGGAATTTTGGGGGATTTTTGGGGTATTTGGGAGGGAATTTTTGGGATTTTGGGATATTTTGGGTTATTTTTGGGTAATTTTGGGAATTTTGGGTTATTTTTGGGATGTTCAGGATATTATGGGATGTTTTTGCCCCCCAGGAGCCCCTGGGCCCGCGCCAGGGCCCGGCTGCTCTCGAGGGGGGTGATGAGTTATTTTAGGTTATTTTTGGGGCTATTTTGGGGTTATTTTGGGTATTTTTGGTTACATTTGGGATATTTTGGGTTACATTTGGGATGTTTTGGGATATTATGGGATGTTTTTGCCCCCCAGGCGCCCCTGTGCCTGCGCCAGGGCTTGGCTGCTCTCGGGGGGGGGGTGATGAGTTATTTTGGGTTATTTTAGGATATTTTGGGATATTTTGGGGTATTTTAGGATATTTTGGGATGTTCAGGATATTATGGGATGTTTTTGCCCCCCAGGGGCCGCTGGGCCCGCGCCAGGGCCCGGCTGCTCTCAGGGGGGGGTTATGAGTTATTTTAGGATATTTTGGGATATTTTGGGGTATTTTAGGATATTTTGGGATGTTTTGGGATATTATGGGATGTTTTTGCCCCCCAGGGGCCGCTGGGCCCGCGCCAGGGCCCGGCTGCTCTCGGCGGGGGGTCCCAGCTCGGCCGCCCTGCGGCTGCTCGAGGCCGCGCCCTTCGTCATCGCCTTCGACCCCCCCCCCAAAAAACGGGGACCCCTCCCAAAAACGGGGACCCCTCCCAAAAACGGGGACCCCCCCGAAAATGGGGACCCCCCCCGAGGAGCGAGACCCCCCCCGGGACGGGGACCTGGATGAGGAGGCCAAAGCTCTGCAGCTGGGACCGCCTGGGAACAGGTCAGGCACCAAAATCACCCCAAAAATCATCCCAAAATCATCCCAAAATTATCTCAAAATTACCCCAAAATTATCCCAAAATTATCCCAAAATCATCCCAAAATCATCCCAAAATTATCCCAAAATCACCCCAAAATTATCTCAAAATTATCCCAAAATTATCCCCAAATCAGCCCAAATCATCCCATAATTATCCCAAAATCACCCCAAAATCATCCCAAAATCACCCCAAAATTATCCCAAAATCACCCCAAAATCATCCCAAAATTATCCCAAAATCATCCCAAAATCATCCCAAAATTATCTCAAAATCATCCCAGAATTATCCCCAAATCACCCCAAAATCATCCCAAAATCATCCCAAAATAATCCCAAAATCATCCCAAATCATCCCATAATTATCCCAAAATCACCCCAAAATCATCCCAAAATCACCCCAAATCATCCCAAAATCACCCCAAAATTATCTCAAAATTATCCCAAAATTATCCCCAAATCATCCCAAATCATCCCATTATTATCCCAAAATCACCCCAAAATCATCCCAAAATCACCCCAAAATTATCCCAAAATCACCCCAAAATCATCCCCAAATCATCCCAAAATAATCCCAAAATCACCCCCAAATCATCCCAAAATCATCCCAAAATTATCTCAAAATCATCCCAGAATTATCCCCAAATCACCCCAAAATCATCCCAAAATAATCCCAAAATCACCCCAAATCATCCCAGAATTATCTCAGTTATCCCAAAATCATCCCAAAATTATCCCAAAATTATCCCAAAATCATCCCCAAATCACCCCAAAAAGTTCCAAAATTATCCCAAAATCACTCCAAATCATCCCAGAATTATCTCAAAGTTCTCCCAAAATAATCCCAAATCACCCCAAAATCATCCCAAAATCATCCCCAAATTATCCCAAAATGCTCCCAAAGACACCCCAAAATCATCCCAAAATGATCCCAAAATTATCCCAAATTATCTCAAAATTATCCCATATTATCCCAAAATCACCCTCAAATAATTCCGAAATTATCCTAAAATCACCCCAAAGTCACCCCAAAGCCTGCCCAAAATTATCCCAAAATTATCTCAAAATTATCTCAAAATTATCCCAAAATTATCCTAAAATCTGCCCAAAATCACCCCAAAGTTACCCCAAAACTATCCCAAAATCACCCCAAAATCATCCCAAAATTATCCCCAAAATCTGCTCAAAACCTGCCCAAAATCACCCCAAAATCCGCCCTGAGACCCCCCCGAAATCCCCCAGGGAACCCCAAAAATCCACCCTGGACCCCCCAAAAATCCACCCTGGACCCCCCAAAAATCCACCCTGGACCCCCCAAAACCTGTGATTTTTGGGATAATTTTGGGATAGTTTTTGGGTGATTTTGGGATGAATTTGGGGCAATTTTGGGGTGATTTTGGGATGATTTGGGGATAAATTTCGGATAATTTTGGGGTAATTTTAGGGGGATTTTGGGAGGTTCTGGGCAGATTTTGGGAGTCCAGGGTGGATTTTGGGAGTCCAGGGTGGATTTTGGGGGTTTTTTTGGACCCTCCTTGTCCCCCCAGATGCTCCTTGGGGCTGTTTTGGGACATTTTGGGTTTCCTTGGGAGGGGTTTTGGGGCAGGTTTTGGGGGCTCAGGGATTTTTTGGGGGGGGTCTGAGGGTGGGATTTTGGGATTTTGGGGATTTTTGGGGACCCTGGACCCCCCTGTCCCCCCAGGTGGTTCGACAAGTCGCTGACCCTGGTGGTTTTCCCCTCGGGGCGCGTGGGGCTCAGCGTGGAGCACTCGTGGGGAGACCCCCCCGTGGCCTGGCACCTCTGGGAGGTACCCAAAAACACCCAAAAACACCCAAAAACAACCCAAAAAATATCCCAGAAATATCCTAAAAACACCCCAAAAATATCCCAAAAAATACCCCAAAAACACCCAAAAAATATCCCAAAAGTAACCCAAAACCAGCCCAAAAATATACCAAAAATATCCAAAACATATCCAAAGCATATCCCAAAAATATCCCAGAAATACCTCAAAAATAACCCAAAAACACCCCAAAAATATCCCAAAAATATCTCAAAAAATACCTCAAAAACAACCAAAAAATATCCCAAAAATATCCCAAAAATATCCCAAAAAATCCCAAAAATATCCAAAAAATATCCCAAATATATCCCAGAAATATCTCAAAAATAACCCAAAAATATCCCAAAAATATCCCAGAAATAGCTCAGAAATATCCCAAAAATATCCCAAAAACACGCCAAAACACCCCAAAAACACCCAAAAACAACCCAAAAAATATCCCAGAAATATCCCAAAACACCCAAAAACACACAAAAACAACCCAAAAAATATCCCAGAAATACCCCAAAAATATCCCAAAAAATACCTCAAAAACAACCAAAAAATATCCCAAAAATATCCCAAAAAATCCCAAAAAAACCCCAGAAATATCCCAAAAATAACCCAAAAACACCCCAAAAATATCCCAAAAAATACCCCAAAAACACCCAAAAATAACCCAAAAAGTATGCCAAAAATATCCCAAAAACAGCCCAAAAATATCCCAAAAAAGACCCCAAAAACACCCCAAAATATCCCAAAAACACCCCAAAACACCCAAAAACACCCCAAAAACAACCCAAAAATACCCCAAAAAATAACCAAAAAACACCCAAAAATAACCCAAAAACACCCCAAAAATATCCCAAAAAATACCCCAAAAACACCCAAAAAATATCCCAAAAATATCCCAGAAATATCTCACAAATATCGCAAAAACATCCCAGAAATATCCCAAAAAATCCCAGAAATATCCCAAAAATAACCCAGAAACACCCCAAAAATATGCCAAAAAATACCCCAAAAACACCCAGAAAATATCCTAAAAGTATCCCAGAAATATCCCAAAAATATCCCAGAAATATTCCAAAAATAATGCAAAAACACCCAAAACCACTCAAAAATATCCCAAAAACACTTCCAAAATATCCAAAAAATATCCCAAAACCACCCACAAAATAACCCCAAATATAACCCCAAAAACACCACAAAAATATCCCCAAAACATCCCAAAAATAACCCCATAAATATCCCAAATCCCTCCAAAAATTCCCCAAAATAACCTCCCAAATTTTCCCAAAAATCATCTCAAAAATGTTTCTAAATGCCCCAAAAAATCCCCAGAAATCCCCAAAAATCTCCCTAAAAATAAAAAAAAATCCCCCCAAAAAATCTCAAAAAATCCCTCCAAAAATCCCCCCAAAAAATTAAAAAAAATCCCCAAAAATCCTCAAAAAATTCCAAAACCCCCCAAATGCCAAAAAAATCCCCCAAAATCCCCAAAAATCCCCCCAAAAATCCTCCCAAAAATACCACAAAATACTCCTAAAAATCCCCGAAATTCCCTCCAAAAATTCCCTCCAAAATTTCCAAAAATCTCTCCAAACATCCTCAAAAATCCCCCCATAAATACCTCCAAAAATCCCCAAAAATTACCCGAAAATCCCCCAAAAATCTCCAAAATCCCAAAAATCCCCCCAAAAATCTCAAAAATCCCCCAAAAATCCCAAAAATCCCCCAAAAATCCTTAAAATCCCCCAAAAATCCCCAAAATCCCCTTAAAATTCCCTAAAAATCCCCTAAATTCTCCCCAAAAATCCCCAAAAGTTACCTCTAAATCCCCCTAAAATCCCCGAAAAATCCCAAAATTCCCCCGAACCCCTTGAAACCCCCCCAAAACCTGTCCCACCCCAAATTTGGGGTGAAATCCCCAAGTTGAGGAGGGTGACCCCCCAAATTTTGGGTTTTTCCCCCCCAGTTTGCGCTGGCCCTGGACCGGGCCCTGGGCTACGACAGCTCCGGGAGCTGCCCCGGGGGGGGGAGGGGCGGGGGCGGGACCCCCGAGCCCCCCCAGGAGCTGCACTGGGACCTCCCCCCGCAGGTACTGGGGGCACTGGGGGGGGATTGGGGATTTTGGGGATTTTTGGGGATTTTTGTGGATTTTTTTTGGATTTTTTGTGGATTTTTTGGGACTTTTTTTGGATTTTTTGGGGATTTTTTTGGGATTTTTTTGGAATTTTTTATGATTTTTTTGTGATTTTTTGTGGGTTTTTTGGGGTTTTTTTTGGGATTTTTTTGGGATTTTTTTGGGCTATTTGAGGATATTTTGGGGTTTTTTGTGCAGGTTTTTGGGATTTTTTTTGGGCAACATTGGGTTGTTCTGGGCAGGTTTTGGGGATATTTGGGGATATTTTTGTCTATTTTGGGTTGGGTTTTGGCTATTTTTGTCTATTTTGGGTGTTCTGGGCAGGTTTTGGGGTGTTTTGGGGATTTTTTATGTCTATTTTTGTGCATTTTGGGCTGTTCTGGGCAGGTTTTGGGGATATTTTGGGCTATTTTAGTCTATTTTGGGGTGGTTTTGGGCAGGTTTTTGGGTTATTTTGGTCTATTTCGGAGTGGTTTTGGGGTGTTTCTGGGATTTTTTGGGCTATTTGGGGTGTTCTGGGCAGGTTTTTGGGGTATTTTGGGTATTTTTGTCCATTTTGGGGTGTTCTGGGCAGGTTTTGGGGATATTTTGGGCTATTTTAGTCTATTTTGGGGTGGTCTGGGCAGGTTTTTGGGATATTTTGGGCTATTTTGGACTATTTTGGGGTGTTTCTGGGATTTTTTTTGCCCATTTTGGGGTGTTCTGGGCAGGTTTCGGGGATATTTGGGGATATTTTTGTCTATTTTGGGGTGGTCTGGGCAGGTTTTTGGGATATTTTGGGCTATTTTGGACTTTTTGGGGGTGTTTCTGGGATTTTTTTTGCCCATTTTGGGGTGTTCTGGGCAGGTTTTTGGGGTATTTTGGGTATTTTTGTCCATTTTGGGGTGTTCTGGGCAGGTTTCAGAGGTGCTGCCCCAGGCTCAGGAGCAGTTCCAGGCTGTGGTTGAGGAGCTGCAGCTCCACGTCGTGTCCATCGAGGACCCCCCAGGACCCCCCGAGATCCTGCAGGAGCTGCTGCCTCTGGCGCTGGAGCTGGCCCTGGTCAGGGTGAGAACCCCAAAAAAAAATTAAATTTACAGCCCAAAAAATGTACAGCCCAAAAATGTACAGCTTAAAATGTACAGACCCAAAAATATACATCCCCAAAGATTTACACCTCCAAAAATCTATAGCTTAAAATGTACATCCCCAAAAATGTACATCCCCAAAAATTGACAGCTTAAAATGTACAGCCCTGAAAATTGACATCTGAAAAAATTTATATCCCCAAAAATGTACAGCCCAAAATTTACAGTTCAAAAATGCAGTGCAAAATTTACAGCCCAAAGTTTATAGTTCGAAATGTACAGCCCAAATTCCATCCTAGAAACCCCAAAATCCACCCTAGAGACCTTAAAATTCATCCTAGAGACTCAAAAATCCACTCTAGAGAACCCAAATTCCATCCTAGAGACCACAAAATCCACCCTAGAGACCCAAAAATCCAACTGATACTCCCCCAAATCCATCCTTGAGACCCCAAAATCCACCCTAGAGACCCCAAAATGACAGAATTTTCCCCAAATCCCCTCAGGAGCGCGGCCCTGCCCTCACCTACGAGCCCATCCCCACGCCAACTTTTTTTCGAGGGCTCCAAAAATCCAACTGAGACCCCCCTAAAATCCACCCTAGAGACCCCAAAATCCACCCTAGAGACTCCAAAATCCACCCTAGAGACCCCAAAATCCACCCTAGAGACCCCAAAGTGACAGAATTTCCCTCAGGAGCGCGGCCCTGCCCTCACCTACGAGCCCATCCCCACGCTGCTTCTTTTTTCGAGGGCTCCAAAAATCCAACTGAGACCCCCCTAAAATCCACCCTAGAGACCCCAAAATCCACCCTAGAGACCCCAAAATCCACCATAGAGACCCCAAAATGACAGAATTTCCCTCAGGAGCGCGGCCCAGCCCTCACCTACGAGCCGATCCCCACGTGCCTTTTCCTCGAGGGCTCCAAAATCCAACTGAGACCCCCTAAAAATCCACCCTAGAGACCCCAAAATCCACCCTAGAGACTCCAAAATCCACCCTAGAGACCCCAAAATCCACCCTAGAGACCCCAAAATGACAGAATTTCCCTCAGGAGCGCGGCCCAGCCCTCACGTGTCTGAGCCCGATCCCCACGCCTTTTCCTCGAGGGGCAGCTGGCACGGCGCCCCATGGCGTGGGAAGCCCCTGCTGGAGCTGGAGCGTGCCCTGAGGGACCCCGAAACCCCCGTGAGGAACCCCAAAAATGGGGCTGGGGACCCCAAAAATGGGGCTGGGGGTTGCTGAGGGGGGGGTTTGGGGTTTGAGGGAGTCGCCGGGGGTGTTATTTGGCAGGCGGGAAATGTGAGGGGAAAACGGCGGGAAAACGTGAGGGGAGAAAATGGCGGCAAACTTGAGGGGAGGAAAGGGCGGGAAAGGTGAGGGGGAGAAAAGGGCGGGAAACAGGAGGAGAAAACAGAGGGAAACGTGAGGGAAAAAGGATGGGAATAGTGAGGGGGAAAGGGGCAGGAAATGTGAGAGGAAAAGGGTGGGAAACCTGAGGAGGAAAGGGTGGGAAACGTGAGGAGAAAACTGAGGGAAACATGAGAGAAAAAATATGAAAAATATGAGGGAGAAAACATGGGAAACATGAGGAGAGAAAGACAGGAAATTTGAGGGGCAAATGGTGGAAACGTGAGGAGAAAATAGAAACGGGAGGGAAAATGGTGGGAAACGTGAGGAGGAAAGGGCGGGAAACGTGAGGGGGAAAAAAATGGTGGGAAACGTGGAGGAAAAAAGGGGCGGGAAACGTGAGGAGAAAAGGGCGGGAAACGTGAGGGGAAAATGGTGGAAACGTGAGGGAAAAAGAATGGGAAACATGAGGGAAGCAAGATGAAGCTGTGAGGGGAACGGCGCCATGGCGGGCGCTGCTGGGGGGTCCCAGCAGGAATTCGGGGGTCTGGGGTCTCACCTGCGGCTCCCCCGCAGCGCGGGCGCCGGCGGGCGCTGCTGGAGGCGGCGCTGGCCCAGGCCCGGGCGCGGCGCCGGGCGGCCATGACGGGGGCGGGGCTGGAGCGGCACCTGCAGGCGCTGGCGGCCGTGGCCAATCAGATGAAGCTCCGCCCACCCTTCCTCACAGAGGTGGGTGGGGCTTTGTGGGGGTGTGGCCTGGAAAGAGGGTGTGGCTTTCGCTGAGGGGCGGGGCTTGGCTTGGAATTTCCATATATGGAGGTGGGTGTGGCTTGGGGTGGTGCTTGGGCTAAGAAGGGGTGGAGCCTAAAGCAGGGGGCGGGGCTTGATTAAGAATTGCCTTATAAGGAGGTGGGTGGGGCCAAGGAGGGCGTGGCTTTGTCCTTATATAATCAATGGGGGTGTGGCCACAGAGGGGGCGTGGCCTTGCAGGCCTCACTGTGATTGGCTGCTTTGTTGGGTGTGGCTGTGGGCGTGGTCTCATTTGCATATCCCCGCCCCTCAGGTGCTGGGGCAGCCCTGGGCTCTGGCCTTTAGCCCCGCCCCCCGGCCACACCCCCCACTGCTGCCACACCCCCTGCGGCCTGCGGGGGGCGGCTTCAACCCGGTAAGGACTGGGGGGCACTGGGCTGCACTGGGAGGCACTGAGAGGATACTGGGAGGGACTGGGATGGGCTGGGAGGGACTGGGAGGCACTGGGAGGGGATTGAGTGAGACTGGGAGGGACTGGCAGGGTACTGGTGGGCACTGGGTGGGTGTGGGGGCGCACTGGGAGGTGCTGGGGAAGTTCTGATTTTACTGGGATGGACTTGGGTGTTACTGGGATGGACTGGGAGGTCACTGGGGTCACTGGGAGGTCACTGGGGGTCACTGGGATGTTACTGGGATGGACTGGGAGTTACTGAGGGTTATTGGGAGGTCACTGGGAGTTACTGGGATGGACTGGGGGTTACTGGGAGGTCACTGGGAGTTACTGGGATGTATTACTGGGAGGTCACTGGGGGTTACTGGGATGTCACTGGTGGTTACTGGTGCTCACTGGTTTCCCCCAGCCCCACCAGGACGGGTACGGGGTCTCCTTCACGGGGGGAGGGGCGGCCGGGCCCGTCCTGCTGCACATCTCCTGCAGGAGGAGCTCCCCAAAAACGGTGAGAGCCCAAAACACCCCAAAAACACCTTAAAAATACCCCCAAAACCACTCCAACAACACCCCAAAAATACCCCAAAAACAACCCAAAAATACCCCCAAAATACCCCAAAAACACCCCAAAAATACCCCATAAACATCCCCAAAAGCACCCAAAAATACCCAAAAATACCCCCAAACCACCCCAAAAATAGCCCAAAAATAGCCCAAAAACATCCCCAAAAATACACCCCAAAACCACCCCAAAACAACCCCAAAACCATCCCCAAAATACCCCAAAAACACCCCAAAAATACCCCCAAAAGTACCCCAAAACCATCCCCAAAACTACCCCCAAAAAATACCCCCAAAATACCCCAAAACCACCCCAAAATACCCCAAAATCACCCCCAAAATACCCCAAAACCACCCCCAAAAATAGCCCTAAAACACTCCCAACACTCGAAAAAGCACCCCTAAAAAAAATCCCAAAAATACCCCCCAAAAACTCCCCCAAAAATACCCCCAAAACCCGCACAATGCCCCCCAAAAACAACCCCAAAACCACCCAAAATACCCCCAAAAATATTCAAAAATGCCCCCAAAAATATTCTGAAAAATACCCCAAAACCTCCCCCAAAATACTAAAAAACCCCCCAAAAACCCCCAAAGGATTCCCAACCCCCAAAGTGCCCCTTGCCCCCCGCCCCTCCCCCCCCTGGGGGATTTTGGGGGTCTGACCCTGCCCCTCCCCCCAGGACCCCCGGCGGTTCTCCTCGCAGCGGCTCGGGCGGCGCTGGCGGAACTGGGAGAACTGGGGAGAGCTGGGGGGAGGGGTGAGCGGGGAGGGAGGGGAGCCTGCCGGGACCCGCCCCTCCCCCCCAATAAAGAGCTGGGAGAGAAACCCCCCGGCGGACTGGGATTTACTGGGAGGGACTGGGAGGGAACTGGGATTTACTGGGAGGGACTGGGAGGGAACTGGGATTTACTGGGAGGGACTGGGAGGGAACTGGGATTTACTGAGAGGGACTGGGAGGGACTGGGATTTACTAAGAGGGGACTGGGAGGGAGTGGGGGCAACTGGGATGGGACTGGGAGTTCATTTGTGTTACTGGGAGTCACTGGTGTTACTGGGAGGAGTCACTGGTGTTACTGGGAGCGATCACGTGTTACTGGGAGGGGTCACATGTTACTGGGAGTCACGTGTTATTGGGAGCGGTCACGTGTTACTGGGAGTCACTGGTGTTACTGGGAGGGTCACGTGTTACTGGGAGGATCACGTGTTACTGGGAGGAGTCACTGGTTTTACTGGGAGGGGTCACGTGTTATTGGGAGCGGTCACGTGTTACTGGGAGCGGTCACGTGTTACTGGGAGGGGTCACATGTTACTGGGAGTCACGTGTTATTGGGAGCGGTCACGTGTTACTGGGAGTCACTGGTGTTACTGGGAGGGTCACGTGTTACTGGGAGCGGTCACGTGGTACTGGGAGCCGCCGGAACCGCAGGGCCGCCACCGGATGTGACGCATCCGGAAGTCACCGCGCACAAACCGGAAGTGGGCGGAGCACCCACCGGAAGCCGCGCATCCCCTCACGGCCAAGATGGCGGCGCGGCGCGGCTCCTCCAAAGCCCGCGGCCCGAACCGCCCCCTCAGAGCCTCGAATCGCGAGCGGCCCCGCGGCCGCAATCGCGACAAGGCGGATGCGGAGCCCCCGGGCCGCGTGTACGTGCCCGGGGCGGGGCCGCCACTGGGCCCCGACGAGGAGCTGGTGATGGATGAGGAGGCGTACGTGATGTATCACCGCGCCGGCACCGGTACCGCGGGGGGGGGGCTGGGATTACTGGGAGGGCACTGGGGGGTTACTGGTGTTACTGGGGGAAAAGGGCGGGAAAGGTGAGGGGGGAGAAAGGGCGGGAAACGTGAGGGGAGGGGAAAAAGGGCGGGAAACGTGAGGGGAGGGAAAGGGCGGGAAACGTGAGGGGGAGAAAGGGCGGGAAACGTGAGGGGGAGGGGAGAGGGGCGGGAAACGTGAGGGGGGAAAAAGGGCGGGAAACTTGAGGGGGAAAAAAGGGAACATTCGAAGTGAAAAAAGGAGGCGGGAGGGGGGAGAAGGGAAAACGTGAGGGGGAAAGGGAACATTGAAGTGAAGAGGGTGGGAAGCATGAGGAAAAAAAGAAAAGGAGGAGGTTTGGGAGAGATTTGAGGTGAGATTTTGGGGTTTGGGGTGATTTTTGGGGGGGTTTGAGGCGGATTTTGGGGGAGTTTGAGGTGGGACTTTGGGGTTTTTAGTCGGGATTTGGAGGCGGGATTTTGGGGTTTTGGGGGGTTTGAGGTGGATTTTGGGGGTTTTGGTGGGGGTTTGAGGCAGATTTTGGAGTTCCCGAGGGGTTTAGAGTGATTTTTGGGGGATTTAGGCAGGACTTTGGGGGGTTCAGGCAGGATTTTGGGGGTTTTTGGGGGGTTTGAGGTGGATTTTGGGGTTTTGGTGGGTTCACGCTTAGGATTTTGGGGGTTTTTGGGGGTTTGAGGTGGGATTTTGGGGGTTTAGGCGGGATTTTGGGGGTTTTGGAGAGGTTTAGGCAGGATTTTGGGAGTCTGGAGGTATTTTGGGTGGGGGTTTGAGGTGGGATTTTGGGGGGTTTAGGCGGGATTTTGGGGTTTTGGGGGGTTTAAGGTGGGTTTTTGGGGGTTTAGGCAGGATTTTTGGGGGTCTGGGGATATTTTGGGGGTTTGAGGTGGGATTTTGGGTGGATTTAGGTGGGATTTTTGGGGGGTTTTAGAGCGGGATTTTGGGGGATTTAAGTGATTTTTGGGGGGTTTAGAAGTAGGGATTTTGGGGTTTTTGGGGGGCTTCAGTCGGGGTTTTAGGGTTTTGGGGGGTTCAGGGCGGGTTTTGGGGATTTTGGGGGATTTTGGGGGCTGAGGTCGCCGCCCCTCCCCAGGCTCGCCGTGCCTGAGCTTTGGCATCGTGTGCGGGACGGGCTGGGGGAGGGGGCGGAGGAGCCGCTGTCGGCGCTTGCTGTGCTGTGGGAACGCATGGGCCGAGACCCCGGGCCAACCGGTGAGAGACCCCCAAATTCATCCTGGGACCCCCCAAATCCCCTGAGACCCCCCAAATTCATCCTGAGCCCCCCCCTTCAAATTCATCCTGGTCCTGCTGTCTTGTGGGAACGCATGGGCTGAGACCCCCAGGGGCCAACCGGGTGAGAGACCCCCTGGGACCCCCCAAATTCATCCTGAGACCCCCAAACTCAGCCTGAGACCCTTGAATTAATCCTGAGCACCCCCAAATTCATCCTGAGCCCCCCCAAATTCATCCTGAGCACCCCCAAATTCATCCTGAGTCCCCCCCAAATTCATCCTGAGCACCCTGAGACCCCCAAATTTGTCCTGGTCCTCCCCAGGTTCCTCCTCAGCACCCCCAAATTCATCCTGAGCCCCAAAAACTCAGCCTGAGACCCTTGAATTAATCCTGAGCACCCCCAAATTCATCCTGAGCACCCCCAAATTCATCCTGAGTCCCCCCAAATTCATCCTGAGCACCCTGAGACCCCCCAAATTTGTCCTGGTCCTCCCCAGGTTCCTCCTCAGCACCCCCCAAATTCATCCTGAGCCCCAAAACTCAGCCTGAGACCCTTGAATTAATCCTGAGCACCCCCAAATTCATCCTGAGCACCCCCCAAATTCATCCCTGAGCACCCCCAAATTCATCCTGAGTCCCCCCAAATTCATCCTGAGCACCCTGAGACCCCCTAAATTTGTCCTGGTCCTCCCCAGGTTCCTCCCTCAGCACCCCCAAATTCATCCTGAGCCCCCAAAAACTCCCCTCAGAACCCCCCCCAAAATTTTTTCCTGTGATTTACTCAAATTTCTCCTGACCCCCGTTGAGACCCTGAAATTTGTCTTGATCCTTCTCAAATTCATGTTGAGCACGCCCCAAAACTCCCCTAGAATCCCCCAAAATTCCTCCTGATTCCTCCCAAATTCATTCTGACCCCCAAAACTCCCCTGGAACCTCCCCAAATTTTTCTTGAGACCCTCCCCCAAATTCCTTCTGATGCCCCCAAATTCTTCCTGACCCCCTGAGATCCCAAAATTTATTTTGATCTTCCCAAATTCCTCCTGTGACCCCCCCCAAAAAAAATTCCTCAGGATTCCCCCCAAAACCTCCCAGGATCCCCCAGACTTTCCCAGAACCCCCCTCAGAGCCTCTCCCTAACTCTCCCAGACCCCCCAAACCCCCAAAATTCTCTCGGGACCCTCCTTGAGCCCCCTCCCCCAATTCCCCACCCCCCATCTCCCCTCCCCCCACTCTGGCTTTCTCCCCTTTCCCAAATTCCCTCCCTGCCCCGAGCCCGGGGTGGCTCCGGGGCTGTTTTTGGGGTGCCCCCACCCTGGATTTTGGGTGGTTTTTGTGTTTCCAGGGTGCTGCTGCTGCAGATGCAGAACCTGCACGGGCTGAGGAGGGGGAGGGGCAGCAGCGACAGCGACAGCGACAGTGACAGCGACAGTGACGAGGAGGGGGAGGGGCGGGAGCCGCAGCTGCTGCTCATCATGGCCCCGCACTACGGGGGGATCAACAGGCTGCGGGTACGGACCCCTCCCCAAAAACACCCCAAAAACCAGCCTGGGAACCCCAAAAACTTAATCCTGGCACCCCAAAGCTTAACCTGGGACCCTAAAAATCACCCTGGAACCCCAAAAATCACCGTGGGAACCCCAAAAACTTAATCCTGGCACCCCAAAGCTTAACCTGGGACCCTAAAAATTACCCTGGAACCCTAAAAATCACCCTGGGAACCCCAAAAACTTAATCTTGGCACCCCAAAGCTTAACCTGGGACCCTAAAAATCACCCTGGAACCCCAAAAATCACCCTGGAACCCCAAAAAGCTTAGTTTTGGAACCCTAAAAAACTCATCTTGGAACCCCAAAAACAACCTGGGAACCCCCAAAAGCTTAACCTGGGACCCTAAAAATCACCCTGGAACCCCAAAAATCACCGTGGAAACCCCAAAAACTTAATCCTGGCACCCCAAAGCTTAACCTTGGACCCTAAAAATCACCTTGGAACCCTAAAAATCACCCTGGAACCCCAAAAACTTAATTTTGGAACCCTAAGAACTCATCTTGGAACCCCAAAAACAACCTGGGAACCCCAAAGCTTAACCTGGAACCCTAAAAATCACCCTGGAACCCTAAAGAAATCACCCTGGAACCCCAAAACTTAATTCTGGAAACCTAAAAAGTTATTCTGGAACCCTAAAAATCATCCTGGGAACCCTAAAAATCACCCTGGGAACCCCAAAAACTTATCCTGGAGCCCCCAAAAACTTAATTCTGGAACCCTAAAAACTCACCCTGGAACCCCCAAAAAGCCACCCTGGGAATCCCAAACAACACACTAGGAACCCCGGAAACTTAACCTGGGACCCTAAAAACTTAACTTGGGAACCCCAAAAATCACCCTGGAACCCCAAAAACTTAATTTTGGAACCCTAAAAATCACCGTGGAACCCCAAAAATCAGCCTGGTCCCCCACTGCGGGGGGGTCAACAGGCTGTGGGTACGGACCCCTCCTCAAAAAAACACCACAAAACTCACCCTGGGAACCCCAAAAAACTCACTCTGGAGCCCTAAAAACCACTCTGGAACCCCAAAAATCACCCTGGGAGCAACAAGAATCACCCTGGGAACAGCAAACACACCAGGACCACCAAAAACTCACCCTGGAACCCCAAAAACTTATCTTGGAACCCCAAAATTCAGCCGGGGGACAGCAAACAGCACACCAGGATTCCTTAAACTTACCCTGGAACCCCCAAAACCACCCTGGGAACAGCAAAAAACTCACCAGGAACACCAGAAACTTACCCTGGAACCCCAAAAACTTGTCCTGGAACCCCAAAAACCTCAGTGGGACCCCCAGAAACCTCTCTGGGAACCTTGGAAGCTCTGTCTTAAGACCCTCAGGGCCCCCAAATCCCTCCCTCACCCCCTTTAGTTAATTTTCAGGATTTTTAAGTTTTCCTGATTTTTTTCCCCTGTCCCCCCAGGTGGCGTCTCGGGGAGTCCCCGGTGGCATGGCCGTGTGGTGGGCTGAGGGGCCAGGTGGAGGTGCTGGCCCTGGGCAGAGCCCTGGGGGCCCTGGGGGGGAATTTGGGGAGGGGATTCGGGCAGGGGGCCCAGAACCGTGCAGCAGAGGAGCCCTGCCGAGCTGGCCTCCTTCAGCGGGCACCTGGACGAGGGGTTAGGGCTGGACTGGAACCCCCAGACCCCAGGTGAGGATTTGGGGAAATTTAGGGTCTGGGGGGCTGAGGAGGGGCTCAGGGGTTTGGGGGGATTTTGGGGGAGTGGGGTCTGGGGATTTATGGGGGTCTCAGGGAGTTCAGGGCTGGACTGGAGACCCCCAGACCCCAGGTGAGGAGTTGGGGAGAGTGGGGTCTGGGGGCTCATGGGGGTCTCAGGGGGTTTGAGAGGATTTTAGGGAGAGTGGGGCCTGGGGGGCTCATGGGGGGGTCTCAGGGAGTTTAGGGTGGACTGGACCCCAGACCCCCAGGTGAGGATTTGGGGGTTTGGGGTCTGGGGGCTCACGGGGGGCTCAGGGGGTTTGAGGGTCTGGGGGGTTTGGGGAGGGATTTTAGGGGGAGTGGGGTCTGGGGGCTTCATGGGGGGCTCAGGGTGTTGGGAGCTGGACTGGAGCCCCCAAACCCCAGGTGAGGAGTTGGGGAGTTTGGGTCTGGGGGGCTCATGGGGGTCTCAGGGGGTTCAGACTGGACTGGAGCCCCCAGACCCCAGAGTGAGGATTTGGGGAAATTTAGGGTCTGGGGGGCTCAGGGGAGGCTCAGGGGGTTTAAGGGGGGGGATTTGGGGGAATTGGGGTCTGGGGGCTCATGGGGGCCTCAGGGGATTTAGGGTGGACTGGAGCCCCCAGACCCCAGGTAAGAGTTAGGGGGAAATTTGGGGTCTGGGGGGCTCATGGGGGGCTCAGGGGGTTGGGGGGATTTTGGGAAGTGGGGCCTGGGCTCAGTTTAGGGTCACTTTGAGATCGGTTTGGGCTGTGTTTACAGGGTCATTTTGGGCTCAGTTTGGGGTGGTTGGGCTCAGTCTGGGCTGAGTTTAGAGTCACTTTGGGGTGACTTTGGGCTGTGTTTGGGATCAGTTTGGGCTGCTGTGTTTGGGCTGTGTTTGGGGTGATTTTTGGGTGTTTTTGGGCTGTGTTTGGGGTGATTTTTGGGTGGTTTTGGGCTGTGTTTGGGCTGATTTTTGGGTGTTTTTGGGCTGTGTTTGGGGGTGATTTTTGGGTGGTTTTGGGCTGTGTTTGGGCTGATTTTTGGGTGTTTTGGGCTCACTTTGGGCTGTGTTTGGGGGTCAGTTTGGGAGTGAATCTTTGGGTGATGGGGGTGACTTTGGGCTGTTTGGGCTGTGTTTGGGGGTGATTTCTGGGTGATTTTTGGGTGACTTTGGGCTGTATTTGGGCTGATTTTTGGATGATTTTTGGCCTGTGTTTGGGCTGATTTTTGGGTGATTTTGGGCTGTGTTTGGGTTGTGTTTGGGGTGATTTTGGGTGTGTTTGGGCTCACTTTGGTCTGTGTTTGGGGGTCAGTTTGGGGTGAGTTTTGGGTGAATTTGGGGTGACTTTGGGCTGTTTGGGCTGTGTTTGGGCTGATTTTTTGGGTGATTTTTGGCCTGTGTTTGGGGTGATTTTTGGGTGTGTTTGGGCTGAGCTTGGGCTGTGTTTGGGGTGATTTTGGGTGACTTTGGGCTGTGTTTGGGCTGTGTTTGGGGGTGATTTTTGGGTGATTTTTGGCCTGTGTTTGGGGTTATTTTTGGGTGATTTTTGGGTGTGTTTGGGCTGTGTTTGGGGTGATTTTTGGGTGACTTTGGGCTGTGTTTGAGGTGATTTTTGGGTGATTTTTGGGTGTGTTTGGGCTGTGTTTGGGCTGTGTTTGGGGTGATTTTTGGGTGACTTTGGGCTGTGTTTGGGGTGATTTTTTGGGTGATTTTTGGCCTGTGTTTGGGGGTGATTTTTGGGTGTGTTTTGGGCTGAGTTTGGGCTGTGTTTGGGGTGATTTTTGGGTGATTTTTTGGGTGTGTTTGGGCTGAGTTTGGGCTGTGTTTGGGCTGTGTTTGGGCTGTGTTTGGGGTGATTTTGGGTGACTTTGGGCTGTGTTTGGGCTGTGTTTGGGGTGATTTTTGGGTGATTTTTGGGTAACTTTGGGCTGTGTTTGGGCTGATTTTTTGGGTGATTTTTGGCCTGTGTTTGGGGTTATTTTTGGGCTGAGTTTGGGCTGTGTTTGGGCTGTGTTTGGGCTGTGTTTGGGGTGATTTTTGGGTGGTTTTTGGGCTGTGTTTGGGGTGATTTTTGGGTGTGTTTGGGCTCACTTTGGGTTGTGTTTGGGGTCAGTTTGGGGGTGAGTTTTGGGTGAATTTAGGGGTGACTTTGGGCTGTTTGGGCTGTGTTTGGGGGTGATTTTTGGGTAACTTTGGGCTGTGTTTGGGCTGATTTTTGGGTGATTTTTGGCCTGTGTTTGGGCTGCTTTCTGGATGATGTCTGGATGATTTCTGGGTGATTTCTGGGTGATTTCTGGATGAATTTGGGGTCATTTCTGGGTCATTTCTGGGTGATTTCTGGGTCATTTCTGGGTGATTTCTGGATGAATTTGGGGTGATTTCTGGATGATTTCTGGGTGATTTCTGGGTGATTTCTGGATGAATTTGGGACAATTTCTGGATGATTTCTGGATGATTTCTGGGTGATTTCTGGATGAATTTGGGGCGATTTCTGGCTGATTTGTGGGTGATTTGTGGGTGATTGTCCCCCAGGCCGGCTGCTCTCCGGGGACGTGCGCGGCCGCATCCATCGCTGGGAGCCGCGCGAGGGCGGCTGGGCCGTGGATCAGCGGCCGCTGCTCGGCCACGGCGGCAGCGTGGAGGACATCCAGTGGTCACCCAGCGAGGCCTCGGTGAGGAAGTGGGGTGAAAACATCCAAAATTGGGGTGAAAACACCTGGAATTGGGGTGGGAACATCCAGTGGTCACCCAGCGAGGCCTCGGTGAGGAAATGGGGTGAAAACATCCAAAATTGGGGTGAAAACACCTGGAATTGGGGTGGGAACATCCAGTGGTCACCCAGCGAGGCCTCGGTGAGGAATTGGGGTGAAAACATCCAAAATTGGGGTAAAAACATCCAAAATTGGGGTAAAAACATCCAGTGGTCACCCAGCGAGGCCTCGGTGAGGAAATGGGGTTAAAACACCTGGAAATGGGATGAAGACACCTGGAAATGGGGTGAAAACACCTGGAATTGGGGTGAAAACACCTGGAAATGGGGTGGGGACATCCAGTGGTCACCCAGCGAGGCCTCGGTGAGGAAATGGGGTGAAAACATCCAAAATTGGGGTAAAAACATCCAGTGGTCACCAGCGAGGCCTCGGTGAGGAGTTGGGGTGAAAACATCCAAAATTGGGGTAAAACATCCAGTGGTCACCCAGCGAGGCCTCGGTGAGGAAGTGGGGTGAAAACATCCAAAATTGGGGTAAAAACATCCAGTGGTCACCCAGCGAGGCCTCGGTGAGGAAGTGGGGTGAAAACATCCAAAATTGGGGTGAAAACACCTGGAATTGGGGTGGGAACATCCAGTGGTCACCCAGCCGAGGCCTTGGTGAGGAATTGGGGTGAAAACATCCAAAATTGGGGTGAAAACACACCTGGAATTGGGGGTAAAAACATCCAGTGGTCACCCAGCAAGGCCTCAGTGAGGAAATGGGGTGAAAACACCTGGAAACGGGGTGAAAACACCTGGAATTGGGGTGGGAACACCTGGAATTGGGGTGGGAACACCTGGAATTGGGGTGGGGACATCCAGTGGTCACCCGGTGAGGCCTCGGTGTGAGGAAGTGGGGTGAAAACACCTGGAATTGGGGTGGGGACATCCAGTGGTCACCCAGTGAGGCCTCGGTGAGGAATTGGGGTGAAAACATCCAAAATTGGGGGCTGAAAAACACCTGGAAATGGGGTGAAAACACCTGGAATTGGGGTGAAAACACCTGGAATTGGGGTGGGAACACCTGGAATTGGGGTGGGGACATCCAGTGGTCACCAGTGAGGCCTCGGTGAGGAAGTGGGGTGAAAAACACCTGGAATTGGGGTGGGAACACCTGGAAATGGGGGTGAAAACACCTGGAATTGGGGTGGGAACACCTGGAATTGGGGTGGGGACATCCAGTGGTCACCCAGTGAGGCCTCGGTGAGGAATTGGGGTGAAAACATCCAAAATTGGGGTGAAAACACCTGAAATGGGGTGAAAACACCTGGAATTGGGGTGAAAACACCTGGAAATGGGGTGGGGACATCCAGTGGTCACCAGCGAGGCCTCGGTGAGGAATTGGGGTGAAAACACCTGGAAATGGGGTGAAAACACCTGGAATTGGGGTGGGAACATCCAGTGGTCACCCAGCGAGGCCTCAGTGAGGAATTGGGGTGAAAACACCTGGAAATGGGGTGAAAACACCTGGAATTGGGGTGGGAACATCCAGGGGTCACCCAGCGAGGCCTCGGTGAGGAATTGGGGTGAAAACACCTGGAAATGGGATGAAGACACCTGGAAATGGGGTGAAAACATCTGGAATTGGGGTGGGAACACCTGGAATTGGGGTGGGAACACCTGGAATTGGGGTGGGGACATCCAGTGGTCACCCAGTGAGGCCTCGGTGAGGAAGTGGGGTGAAAACACCTGGAATTGGGGTGGGAACACCTGGAAATGGGGTGAAAACACCTGGAATTGGGGTGGGAACACCTGGAATTGGGGTGGGGACATCCAGTGGTCACCCAGTGAGGCCCTCGGTGAGGAATTGGGGTGAAAACATCCAAAATTGGGGTGAAAACACCTGGAAATGGGGTGAAAACACCTGGAATTGGGGTGAAAACACCTGGAAATGGGGTGGGGACATCCAGTGGTCACCCAGCGAGGCCTCGGTGAGGAATTGGGGTGAAAACACCTGGAAATGGGGTGGGGACATCCTGTGGTCACCCAGCGAGGCCTCGGTGAGGAATTGGGGTGAAAACATCCAAAACTGGGGTAAAAACATCCAAAACTGGGGTAAAAACACCCAGAAGTGGGGTGGGGACAATCAAAATTGGGGTAAAAACATCCATAACTGGGATGGGGACATCCAAAATTGGGGGGAAAACACCTAAAACTGGGGTGGAGACATCCAAAACTGGAGTGAAAACATCCATAATTGGGGTGGGGACGTCCGAAATTGGGGTGAAAACACCTGGAATTGGGATGGGGACACCTGGAAATGGGATGGGAACACCTGGAAATGGGGTAAAAACATCCAGAACTGGGGGGGGACGCATGGAACTGGGGTGGGGACACCCAAAATTGGGGAGGGGACACCTGGAATGGGGGTCAGGACACCTGGAATGGGGGTCAGAGTTCCTGAACTGGAGTGGTAACCCCTAAAATTGGGGTGAGAGCCCAAAATGGAGCAGGAGTTTCTCTGAGAATGGGGATGGAACACCCCAAAATGAGAATGGGACACCCCAAAATGAGAATGGGACACCCCAAAATGAGAATGGGAAACTCCAAAATGAGAATGGGACACCCCAAAATGAGAATGGGAAACTCCAAAATGAGAATGGGACACCCCAAAATGAGAATGGGACACCCCAAAATGAGAATGGGAAACTCCAAAATGAGAATGGGGCACCCCAAAATGAGAATGGGAAACTCCAAAATGAGAATGGGACACCCCAAAATGAGAATGGGACACCCCAAAATGAGAATGGGACACCCCAAAATGAGAATGGAAAACCCCAAAATGAGAATGGGACCCCCCAAAATGAGAATGGGACACCCCAAAATGAGAATGGGAAACTCCAAAATGAGAATGGGAAACCCCAAAATGAGAATGGAAAACCCCAAAATGAGAATGGGACACCCTAAAATGAGAATGGGACACCCCAAAATGAGAATGGGAAACCTCAAAATGAGAATGGGACACCCCAAAATGAGAATGGGAAACCCCAAAATGAGAATGGGACACTCCAAAATGAGAATGGGAAACCCCAAAATGAGAAGGGGACACCCCAAAATGAGAATGGGAAACCCCAAAAATGAGAATGGGAAACTCCAAAATGAGAATGGGAAACTCCAAAATGAGAATGGGACACCCCAAAATGAGAATGGGAAACCCCAAAAATGAGAATGGGAAACTCCAAAATGAGAATGGGACACTCCAAAATGAGAATGGGACACCCCAAAATGAGAAGGGGACACCCCAAAATGAGAATGGGAAACTCCAAAATGAGAATGGGAAACTCCAAAATGAGAATGGAAAACCGCAAAATGAGAATGGGAAACTCCAAAATGAGAATGGGACACCCCAAAATGAGAATGGAAAACCCCAAAATGAGAATGGGACACCCCAAAATGAGAATGGAAAACTCCAAAATGAGAATGGGACACCCCAAAATGAGAATGGAAAACCCCAAAATGAGAGTGAGAAACCCCAAAATGATGGGGGGCGCCCCCAGGTGCTCACCCTGCCCCTCCCCCTCTGCCAGGTGTTCATCTCCTGCTCCTCCGATTGCTCCATCCGGGTCTGGGACGTCCGGGCTCCCCTCCCCCGCTGCTGCCAGCTCGTGCTGCCCTCGGCGCACGACGGCGACGTCAACGTGCTGAGCTGGAGCCGCAGGGACACGGCGGCGCTGCTCAGCGGGGGGGACGACGGGGTCATCCGGCTGTGGGACCTCAGGAGCGTCAGGGTGAGCCCCAAAACTGACCCTGGGACCCCAAAACTGACCCTGGGACCCCCAAAGTGACTCAGGGACCCCAAAGTGGCTCAGGGACACGGCGGCGCTGCTCAGCGGGGGGGACGACGGGGTCATCCGGCTGTGGGACCTTAGGAGTGTCAGGGTGAGCCCCAAAACTGACCCTGGGACCCCAAAACTGACCCTGGGACCCCCAAAAACTGAGACAGGGACCCCAGAGTGACTCAGGGACCCCAAAGTGACTTCGGGGACACGGCAGCGCTGCTCAGCGGGGGGGATGATGGGGTCATCCGGCTGTGGGACCTCAGGAGTGTCAGGGTGAGCCCCAAAACTGGGACTGGGACCCCCAAACTGAGACTGAGACCCCGAAACTGACCCTGGGACCCCAAAAACTGACCCTGGGACCCCAGAGGGACTCAGGGACCCCAAAGTGACTCAGGGACACGGGCGGCTGCTCAGCTCAGGGGGACGACGGGTCATCCGGCTGTGGGACCTGAGGAGCGTCAGGGTGAGCCCCAAACTGACCCTGGGACCCCAAAACTGACCCTGGGACCCCAAAGTGACTCAGGGACCCCAAAGTGACTTCGGGGACACGGGCGGCGCTGGTCAGCGGGGGGGACGACGGGGTCATCCGGCTGTGGGACCTCAGGAGCGTCAGGGTGAGCCCCAAAACTGAGACACGGACCCCAAAACTGACCCTGGGACCCCAAAGTGACTCAGGGACCCCAAAGTGACTCGGGGACACGGCAGCTTGCTCTCAGCGGGGGGATGATGGGGTCATCCGGCTGTGGGACCCTCAGGAGTGTCAGGGTGAGCCCCAAAACTGAGACAATACGGACCCCAAAACTGAGACTGGGACCCCCAAAACTGAGACTGGGACCCCAAAACTGACCCTGGGACCCCCAGAGGGACTCAGGGACCCCAAAGTGACTCAGGGACACGCGGCGCTGCTCAGCAGGGGGGGACGATGGGGTCATCAGGCTGTGGGACCCTCAGGAGTGTCAGGGTGAGCCCCAAAACTGACCCTGGGATCCCCAAAGTGACCCTGGGACCCCCAAACCTGAGACAGGAACCTCCAAACTGAGCCTGAGGACCCCAAATCTGCCCTTTAGCCTCATGAAACCACCCCACAGCCCCCTAAACCATCTCATAGCCCCCCAAACCCCCCAGAGCCCCCTCCCCACCAACCCCTGCCCGTTGCTGCCCCCCAGAGCAGCCCCTCGAGCGTGGCCACCTTCAAGCAGCACCGGGGCCCCATCACGTCCGTGCAGTGGCACCCGGGCGGCGAGGGCGTGCTGGCGGCCGCCCGGCGAGGGACGACCTGGTGACCCAGTGGGACCTGGGCGGGAGAGGGACCCCCAGAGGGGGAGGGGCCCGCGAGGGGGAGGGGCTACGGAGCTGCCGCCGCAGCTGCTGTTCCTGCACCAGGGAAGCAGGGAGGTGAAGGAGCTGCACTGGCACCCGCAGTGCCCGGGGCTGCTGCTGTGCACGGGCAGGGACGGCATCGCCGCCTTCCCGCACTCATCAGCGTCTGAGCACAGCTGGAAATGGGGGGGAACAGCTGGAATTGGGGAGGAACAGCTGGAATGGGGAGGGAACAGCTGGAATTTGGGCAGGAACCCCCCAGGAATGGCCCCGGGGCTGCTGCTGTGCACGGGCAGGGACGGCATCGCCGCCTTCCGCACCATCAGCGTCTGAGCACAGCTGGAAATGGGGGGGGGGAACAGCTGGAATTGGGGGGAACAGCTGGAATTGGGCTGGGAACAGCTGGAATTGGGGCAGGAACCCCCCAGGAATGGCCCGGGGCTGCTGCTGTGCACGGGCAGGGACGGCATCGCCGCCTTCCCGCACCATCAGCGTCCTGAGCACAGCTGGAAATGGGGGGAACAGCTGGAACTGGGGTGGGAACAGCTGGGAATTGGGCTGGGAACAGCTGGAATGGGGAGGGAACAGCTGGAATTGGGCTGGGAACAGTTGGAATGGGGAGGGAACAGCTGGAATTTGGGCAGGAACCCCCAGGAATGGCCCCGGGGCTGCTGCTGTGCACGGGCAGGGACGGCATCGCCGCCCTTCCGCATCATCAGCGTCTGAGCACAGCTGGAAATGGGGGAACAGCTGGAACTGGGGTGGGAACAGCTGGAATGGGGAGGGAACAGCTGGAATGGGGTGGGAACAGCTGGAATTGGGGCAGGAACCCCCAGGAATGGCCCCGGGGCTGCTGCTGTGCACGGGCAGGGACGGCATCGCCGCCTTCCGCACCATCAGCGTCTGAGCACAGCTGGAACTGGGGGGGGAACAGCTGGAATGGGGAGGGAACAGCTGGAATTGGGCTGGGAACAGCTGGAATGGGGAGGGAACAGCTGGAATGGGGAGGGAACAGCTGGAACTGGGGTGGAAACGCCAAAATTGGGGTGAAACCAGCCAGAAATGGAGTCAGGACACCTGAAATTTGGGTGGAAATAGCAGGAATTGGGGTGAAAACATCTGAAATTGGGGTCAGGACACCCAAAATTGGGGTGAAAACACCTGGAATTGGGGTGAGAACACCCAGGACACCCAAAATTGGGGTAGGAACCCCTGAACTGGGAATGGGACAGGATTCCTGCTCAAAATGGGGCAAAATGAGAATGAAAAGCCCCAAAACGGGGGTGGAAGCCCAAAATTCTGGTGGGAACTCCCCCAGAAGCAACAGCAGGAATTTGGGACCCTCAAATGAGTCAGGGGTCCCCCCAAACCAGGGACAGACCCCCCAAATTCGGGAGCGGCCCCAGTTCAGGTTCTGCCCCCCATTCCAGGGGTCTCAGACCCTCCAAATTAACCCCAAAATCCCCCAAATTGGGATTTCCCTCCATCCCAGGCTCCTGCCCAAATTTTGGGGGGTTCTTCCCCAAATTCCTTGTGCCCCTCCCCCCACCCACCCGGCACAACGCTGAGAACGACACCGACAATCCGTTTTATTTTTATCCTTAAATTAAAAAAAATAACGGAGAGTTTCTTTGGAGAGGAAAAGCGCGGGAAACGCCTGGCGCGCGTTGTCACGTGGCGGGGAGGTCACGTGGCGGGGATCACGCGAGGTCGGCGCGCCACGTGAGGGCGGTGAGGCGCAGGGCGCCCCCTAGCGGCGCGGCGGCGCAGAGCAGCAGCGATTTGCGCACGCTCGTGCCCAGGCGCGCGGCCGCGAGCAACGCCCCAACGGCTGCAGGCGGGAACTGCGCGGGCACAGCGCGACCGCGCACGCGATGGAACAGCGGGGGGGACCTGGGGGGGGAGAGAACACCCGGGGGGGGATGGGAATGGGGGAAAGGAATATTTGGGGAGGGGGCTGGGAGCCCAGGATGAGACCCCTCCCCGTTTCCCCTCCCCCACCTTACCGGGGTACACGAGAAATCGCCGCCAATTTCCCGCCCGCAGTCACGTGATAGCCCCGCCCCCACAGCGCGCGGGAACACGCGGGAGCAGCGCTCGGAGCAGGGGGGAGGGGTCTGAGGGGGGGGAGGGGAGGGGTCAGTGAGGGTCTGACCCACCCCCAAAAAGCAACCCCTCCCCCAAATCGCCCCTCCCCCAAAACCAGCCCCTCCCCCACCTGCCGGGGTCTCCTCCGCCTCCCGCTTCATCCTCGTCCCAGCCTGAGGGGGGAGGGGCGGTTCAGGGGGGTCTCAGTGCCCTCCCCAATTCCCCCTTCCCAATTGCCCCTCCCCAATTCCCTCCCCCCGCCCCGGTACCGTTTCCCCGCCGCTGTCCCGCAGCGCCCGCGCCTCCTCGGCCCTCAGCTCCAGCGGCAGCCGCGCTCCTCTCGCCGCCGCCATCGCCGGCCCTGCAGCCCCGCCGGGCTGGGATCCCCACCAGCGCTCCCCACACGCGGTGCCGCTCCCGCAGCGCCCGCGCCGTCCCCAGGTCCCACACGGGAAGCGGCCGCGGTGCCGCAGCAACTCCACTCGGGAGGGGATCGCGGGGGGCTCAGGCGGAGTCCGGGGCTCCGCGGCCGCTCCGCTCGCTCCTCACAGACCGCCGCCATCTTGGTCCCGCCTTCCCTAAGCCCGCCCGGGGCCCCGGCAGGTTTTAAAGCGGCGACGCCGCGTGGGAGCCCACCAGGGGCTGGCACAGGAGCGATGGGAGGGACTCAGCCCTTTTAAGAGCGGTTCCTGAGGGCTGAGAAACTTAAAGGGACAGAGACCCTTGAAACGCCGCCATTGTGGGACCCGAGCGGCCTTAAAGGGCCAGACCCGCTTTAAACTCCCGCTCCGGGTGGTTAAAACCTCCTTAAAGGGCCAGACCCGCTTTAAACTCCCGCTCCGGGTGGTTAAAACCCCCCTTAAAGGGGCAGAGCGCCTTTAAACTCCCGCTCCGGGGTTAAAACCTCCTTAAAGGGCCAGACCCGCTTTAAACTCCCGCTCCGGGTGATTTAAACCCCTTAAAGGGCCAGACCCGCTTTAAACTCCTGCTCCGGGGTTAAAACCTCCTTAAAGGGCCAGACCCGCTTTAAACTCCTGCTCCGGGGGTTAAAACCCCCTTAAAGGGCCAGACCCCGTTTAAAAGCCGCCTTAAAGGGCCAGACCCGCTTTCAACTCCTGCTCCGAGGGGTTAAAACCCCCTTAAAGGGCCAGACCCGCTTTAAAAACCGTCTTAAAGCGGCCTGACCCGCCGCCAGAGCCACGTGTGGGTCCCACTCATCTTAAAGGGCCACAGCCATTTAAACCCCTTGGTGCCTTAAAGGGCCAGACCCCTTTAAAAGCCTCTTTTTCAAACCTCGAGCCCCCAAATCGAGGTACCAGGAGGGGGCGGGGCTTCATTTGACCACGCCCACAAATAGAGGGATGTGGTGGGCGTGGCCTAGTGTGGGCGTGGTTTGTCGCTGCCCCGCCCTCCGCCCCCGCGCCGGAGCCGCGCAGCCGCGCAGGGCCTCAGGGGGAGTTTTGGGGGAGTTTTTTGGGGTTTTTGGGGTTTTTTTGGGGTTTTTTGGGGGGCTCGGGAGCCGCCATGAGCCGGGAGGAGCTCACGTACCTGCTGGTGCTGCTCGGCTCCATCCCCGTGGAGCTTCGTGCTCAAGGACCGCGGTGAGGAGCAGCGGGGGGATGGGGGGGTTGGGGGGTCCTGAGGGGATTGAGGGGATTTTGGAGAGTCCTGAGGGGATTTTGGGGGGTCCTGGGGGCCGTCCTGAGGGGATTCTGGAGAGTCCTGAGGGGATTTTGGGGGTCCTGAGAGGGTTTGAGGGGATTTTGGGGGCCCTGAGGGGTTTGAGGGGATTTTGGGGGGCCCTGAGGGGGATTTTGGGGGGTCCTGAGGGGATTCTGGAGGGTCCTGAGGGGTTTGGGGCTGCCTGGAGGGGGATTTGCGGGGGAGTCCTGAGGGGATTTTGGGGGTCCTGAGGGGACTGGGGGGGGGGATTTTTGGGGGGCTCCTGAGGGGTTTGAGGGGATTTTGGGGGGGCCCTGAGGGGGATTTTGGGGGGTCCTGAGGGGGTTTGGGGTGGCCTGGAGGGGATTTGGGGGGGTCCTGAGGGGAGTTTTGGGGGGTTCCAGGGGGGGGACTTTTTTTGGGGGGAGGGGGGAGTTTGGGATTTTTGGGGGGTCCTGAGGGGGGGTTTTTGGGGGGGGCTGGAGGGGGATCTGGGGGGGGCTTTGAGGGGCTCTGAGGGAGGTTTAGTTGGGGGATTGGAGAAGATTTTTTGGGGAGTGCTTTGGATTTTGGGGGGTCCTGAGGGGGATTCCGGGGAGGGGTCCTGGGGGGATTTGGGGTGTCCCGAGGGAGTTTTGGGGGGGGTCTTGGGGGGGTTTTGTGTGGGCATTTGGAATTTTGGGGGGTCCTGAGGGGGATTTTTGGGGGGGTGTCCCAGGGCGCGTTTCAAGCCTGGAGGGATTTGGGGGGATCGGGTGATTTTTGGGGATCCCGGGTGATTTTTGGGAGGAGTCCTAGCTGATTTTGGGGGGTTGTCAGGTGGGTTTTGAGGGACCCCAAGTGGGATTTGAGGGGTTCCCAGTTGTGTTTTGAGTGTTCCCAGATGATTTTTGGGGGTTCTGGGTGGGTTTTGGGTGGTGCCAGGTGGTTTTGGGGGTTCCCAGATGATTTTGGGGGTTCTGGGTGGATTTTTGGGCAGTCCCAGATGATTTTTGGGGTTCCCAGGTATCCACCTGGGGGTCCCTGAGCCATTTCGGGGTTCCCGAGGCCATTTTCGGGGTTCCCAGTCCATTTTGGTGTCCCCCAGTCCATTTTGGGGGTACCATTTTGGGGATCCCATTTTTAGGGTCCCCCGGGCTATTTTGGGGTGTCCAGGCTCTGAACCCCCCACCCCCTACCAGAGCCATTTTGGGGGTCCCATTTTGGGGAGTCCCCAGTCCATTTTCAGGGTCCCATTTTGGGTGTCCTCAGTCCATTTTGGGTGTCCCATTTTGGGGTCCCCGGTAATTTTGGGGGTCCCCGGCTCTGACCCCCTTCCCAGAGCCATTTTGGGGGTTCCCCGGCCCATTTGGGGAGTCCCATTTTGGGGTCCCATTTTGGGGGTCCCATTTTGGGGTCCCATTTTGGGAATCCCCAGTCCATTTTGGGTGTCCCATTTTGGGGTCCCCGGTAATTTTGGGGGTCCCCGGCTCTGACCCCCTTCCCAGGCCATTTTGGGGGTTCCCGGCCCATTTTGGGGGTCCCATTTTGGGGTCCCATTTTGGGGTCCCATTTGGGGGTCCCATTTGGGGTCCCCAGTCCATTTTAGGTGTCCCATTTTGGGGGTCCCCAGTAATTTTAGAGTCCCATTTTGGGGTCCCCAGTCCATTTTCAGGGTCCCATTTTGGGGTCCCATTTTTGGGGAATTCCCGGCTATTTTGGGGGTCCCATTTTTGGGGTCCCCAGTCCATTCTGGGTGTCCCATTTTGGGTGTCCCATTTTGGGGTCCCCGGTAATTTTGGGGGTCCCCGGCTCCTGACCCCCTCCCAGGCCATTTTTGGGAGTCCCATTTTGGGGTCCCATTTTGGGAATCCCCAGTCCATTTTCAGGGTCCCATTTTGGGGAGTCCCATTTGGGGATTCCCCGGCTATTTTGGGGAGTCCCATTTTGGGGAGTCCCATTTTGGGGATTCCCCGGCTATTTTAGGGGTCCCATTTTGGGGATTCCCGGCTATTTTAGGTGTCCCATTTGGGGTCCCCAGTAATTTTGGGGGTCCCCGGCTCTGACCCCCTTCCCAGGCCATTTTGGGGTTCCCGGCCCATTTGGGGGTCCCATTTGGGGGTCCCATTTTGGGGGTCCCCAGTCCATTTTGGGTGTCCCATTTTGGGGATTCCCGGCTATTTTGGGTGTCCCATTTTGGGGGTCCCCAGTAATTTTGGGGTCCCCGGCTCTGACCCCTCCCCAGGCCCGCTGGCTGGCAGCTCGAGGCCTTTGGCCGTGAGGCGGGGCTGGCGCTGCTCACCTGCAGGGGCCACGCCCTGCACTCGCTGGGCACCGTGCTGGGCACCTGGGGCGCTGCTCACCTGCCTGCCCAGGTCAGTCTTGAGAGCGTGCCTCGGGGGCCTTGATTCATTTGGGGGGTCCCTGGTTCATTTGGGGGGTCCCTGACTCATTTGGGGGTCCTTGATTCATTCTGGGGGCCCTTGATTCATTTGGGGGGTCCCTGGTTCATTTGGGGGGTCCCTGGTTCATTTGGGGGTCCCTGACTTAATTTTGGGTGTCCCTGATTTATTCTTGTGGGTCCCTGGCTCATTTGGGAGGGTCCCTGACCCATTTTGGGGGGTCCTTGATTCATTTGGGGGTCCCAGGTCCTTTTTTGGGGGGTCCTTGATTCATTTTGGGGGTCCCTGATTTATTCTTGTGGGTCCCTGGCTCATTTTGGGGGTCCTTGATTCATTCTGGGAAGTCCCTGGTTCATTCTGGGGTGTCCCTGGCTCATTTGGGGGGTCCTTGACTCATTTGGGGGGTCCCAGGTCCTTTTTGGGGGGTCCTGAATTCATTTGGGGGGTCCCTGATTTATTCTTGTGGGTCCCTGGCTCATTTGAGGGGTCCTTGATTCATTTTTGGGGGTCCCTGAGCTCATTTGGGGGTCCCTGACCCATTTTGGGGGTCCCATGTTATTTTGGGGAGTCCCTGACTTAATTTGGGGGGTTCTTGATTCATTTGGGGGTCCCTGACTCATTTTGGGGAGGTCCCTGGTTCATTTTGGGGGTCCCTGATTTATTCTTGTGGGTCCCTGGCTCATTTTGGGGGGTCCTTGATTCATTCTGGGAGTCCCTGGTTCATTGGGGGGTCCCTGACCCATTTTGGGGGGTCCTTGATTCATTCTGGGAGTCCCTGGTTCATTCTGGGGGTCCCTGGTTCATTTGGGGGGTCCCTGACCCATTTTTGGGGGGTCCTTGATTCATTCTGGGGCGTCTCTGGTTCATTCTGGGGGTCCCTGGTTCATTTGGGGGGTCCCTGACTCATTTGGAGGGTCCCTGACTTAATTTTGGGGGTCCCTGATTTATTCCCTGTGGCTCCCTGGCTCATTTTGGGGGTCCTTGATTCATTCTGGGAAGTCCCTGGTTCGTCTGGGGTGTCCCTGGCTCATTTGAGGGTCCTTGACTCATTTGGGGGTCCCAGGTCCTTTTGGGGGTCCTGAATTCATTTGGGGGGTCCCTGATTTATTCTTGTGGGTCCCTGGCTCATTTGAGGGGTCATGATTCATTTTTGGGGGTCCCTGACTCATTTGGGGGTCCCTGACCCATTTGGGGGTCCCATGTTATTTTGGGGAGTCCCTGACTTGAATTTGGGGGGTCCTTGATTCATTTTGGGGGTCTCTGACTCATTTGGGGGGTCCCTGACTTAATTTTAGGGGGTCCCTGATTTATTCTTGTGGGTCCCTGGCTCATTTTGGGGGGTCCTTGATTCATTCTGGGGCGTCCCTGGTTCATTTGGGGGTCCCTGACCCATTTTGGGGGTCCTTGATTCATTCTGGAAGTCTCTGGTTCATTCTGGGGGGTCCCTGGTTCATTTGGGAGGTCCCTGACTCATTTGGGGGTCCCTGACTTAATTTTGGGGGGTCCCTGATTTATTCTTGTGGGTCCCTGGCTCATTTTGGGGGGTCCTTGATTCATTCTGGGGCGTCCCTGGTTCATTCTGGGGTGTCCCTGGCTCATTTGGGGGGTCCTTGACTCATTTGGGGGGTCCCAGGTCCTTTTGGGGGGTCCTGAATTCATTTGGGGGTCCCTGATTTATTCTTGTGGGTCCCTGGCTCATTTGAGGGTCCTTGATTCATTTTTGGGGGTCCCTGACTCATTTGGGGGTCCCTGACCCATTTTGGGGGTCCCATGTTATTTTTGAGGAGTCCCTGACTTAATTTGGGGGTCCTTGATTCATTTGGGGGGTCCCTGACTCATTTTGGGGAGGTCCCTGGTTCATTCTGGGGGGTCCCTGATTTATTCTTGTGGGTCCCTGGCTCATTTTGGGGGGTCCTTGATTCATTCTGGTCTGGGGCATCTCTGGTTCATTCTGGGGGGTCCCTGACTCATTTTTGTGGGTCCCTGGCCCATTTTTGGGGGTCCCATTTCCATTTTTGGGGTTCCATTTCCATTTTCGGGGGTCTCATTTCCATTTTGTGGGTCCCAGTTCCATTTTGGGGGTCCCAATTCCATTTTTGGGGGTCCCAGTTCCATTTTTGGGGGTCTCATTTCCATTTTGTGGGTCCCAGCTCCATTTTTGGGGTCCCAATTCCATTTTGGGGGTCCCAGCTCAATTTTTGGGGTCCCATTTCCATTTTGGGGGTCTCATTTCCATTTTGTGCATCCCATTTCCATTTTGGGGTCCCAGTTCCATTTTGGGGGTCCCAGTTCCATTTTGGAGGGTCCCATTTCCATTTTTGGGGATCCCATTTCCATTTTGGGGATCCCAATTCCATTTTGTGGGTCCCAGCTCCATTTTTGGGGGTCCCATTTCCATTTTGGGGGTCCCAGACTCATTTTTCGGGTCCCATTTCCATTTTTGGGAGTCCCAGTTCCATTTTTGGGGTCCCAGTTCCATTTTAGGGGTCCCAGTTCCATTTTAGGGGTCCCAGCTTCATTTTTGGGGATCCCATTTCCATTTTTGAGGGTCCCAGTTCCATTTTTGGGATCCCAATTCCATTTTTGTGGGTCCCAGCTCCATTTTAGGGGTCCCAGCTTCATTTTTGGGGATCCCATTTCCATTTTTGAGGGTCCCAGTTCCATTTTTGGGGATCCCAGTTCCATTTTTGAGGTCCCAGCTCCATTTTTTGGCACCCCAGACTTTCTCCCCTCCCCCAGCATTTTTGGTTTAATTACAACACCAGAACTCGTTATTGCTCAATTAACCCAAGGGTTATGAAACCGGGGGGGGGCAAATTCTCACTGAGACACCCCAAAAATTTGGGGGCAGGGTCTGAGACATTTTCGGAACACCCCAAAAATTTGATGAGGGGAGAAATTTGGGGAACACCCCAAAATTCTCAATATTGGGGGGTGGGGGCGGGATTTTGGTGGCTGGGGAGGGTTTAAAAGGCCAGGGGAGGTTTTGGGGTGCCCTGATTTTTTGGGGACCCCCAGGTGCTATGGGGGCGCCACCCTGCTCTGGAGTTTGGGTACCTGCTGTTCTTCAGAACCCCCTGGGTCTAGGGGGCTGCCCAGAGCCCCCACGCCGCGCCCTGCAGCTGCTGACCACCCTCAAGGTGTGGGGGGGTCCTGGGGGTCCCTAGGGGGATTTTTAGGGGGTCCTGGGGGGTGTTGGGGGTCCTGGGGGTATTGGGGGAGGGATTTAGGGGATTTTGGGGGTCCCTGGGGGGTTTTGGGGAGAATTTGGGGGGCTTGGGGGGGATCTGGGGGGTCCTGGGGGAATTTGGGGGGATCCTGGGGAGGGTTGGGGGGTCTCAGGGGGATCTGGGGAGGAATTTTGGGGGATTTTGGGGGTCCTGGGGGGGTTTTAGGGGAGAATTTGGGGGGGTTTGGGGGGGATTTGGGGGTCTTAGGGAGATTTTAAAGGGGGATTTAGGGGCCCTGGAGGGAATTTAGGGGAGGATTTTGGGGGTCCTGGGGGTTTTGGGGGGATTTAGGGGGGATTTTGGGGGGTCCTGGGGGGTTTTTGGGGAGAATTTGGGGGGGCTTGGGGGGATCTGGGGGGTCCTGGGGGAGGTCGGGGGGATCCTGGGGAGGGTTGGGGGGGGATCTGGGAGGAATTTTTAGGGGTCTTGGGTGGAATATGGGGGGATTTTGGGGGGTCCCTGGGGGAATTTGGAGAGAATTTGGGGGATTTGGGGGGGTCTTAGGGGGGATTTTGGGGGATTTAGGGGGCCCTGGAGGGGAATTTGGGGAGGATTTTTGGGGGTCCTGGGGAGATTTGGGGGGGGTTTGGGGGGGTTTTGGGGGGTCGTGGGGGTTTGGAGGCATTCTTGGGGGTTTTGGGGGAGATATGGGGGTCTTGGGTGTGGAATTTGGGGGGAATTTGGGGGTATTTGGGGGGGTTTGGGGGGATCCTGGGAGGTTTAGGGGGCGGCAGGGGGGATTTGGGGGCAATTTTAGGGGTTTGGGGGGGTCCTGGAGGAATTTTGGGGGGATCCTGGGGGGATTTGGAAGCATTCTTGGGTTTTGGGGGTGATTTTGGGGGTTCAGGGAGGATTTTGGGGGTGATTTTGGGGGATTCAGATCTGATTTTGGGGGTTCAGGGCAGATTTTTGGGGGTTTGGGGGCAGATTTTGGGGGTGATTTGGGGGGTCAGGGGCTGATTTTGGGGGTGATTTTTTGGGGATTCGGGGCTGATTTAGGGGGTGATTTTGGGGGTTCAGGGCGGATTTTTTGGGGGTTCGGGGCTGATTTTGGGGGTGATTTTGGGGGGTTCAGGGCTGATTTTGGGGGTGATTTTGGGGGTTCAGGGCGGATTTTGGGGGTTCAGGACGGATTTTGGGGTGATTTTGGGGGGTTCCAGGGCTGATTTTTGGGGTGATTTTTGGGGGCTCCTTGAGAACAATCGGCGCGGCCAGCAGGGGGCGCTAAGCGCCTCGGAGGGGGCGTGGCTTCGGCCGCCCACCCCATATACGGTGCGGGTGGGCGTGGCCCTGACGAAGCCCCGCCCCCAGATGGTCAGCCTGGCCTGCGACGTGCAGGAGCTGCGGGAGGCGGGGCGGGGCGGGGTGACGTCACAGGAGACGCTTGGCTGATGATTAGCTCGCTGCGGCTGTGCCGGGGTTTGATTGACATCCTGTGCTACAGCTACTGCTACCTGGGGCTGCTGACAGGTGGGGGCGGGGCTGAGGATTTGGGGGGGGCTCTGAGGGGGGATTTTGGGGGAATTTTGAGAGGATTTTGGGGGAATTTTTGGGGGGTCCATGAGGGGGATTTTTGGGGGGTCCATGACGCTCAGAGGTGCTCACCTGCCCCTTGTCTCTGTCCCAGGTCCCTTTTACCGGCTGGGCACGCACCTGGACTGGGTGTAGGGGCGCCATGAGGGGATTTTGGGGGCTCCATGAGGGGATTTTGGGGGTTCCATGAGGGGATTTTTAGGGGGCTCCATGAGGGGATTTTTGGGGGGTGTCCCTGAGGTGATTTAGGGTGCTCACCTGCCCCTTGTCTCTGTCCCAGGTCCCTTTACCGGCTGGGCACGCACCCTGGACTGGGTGTGGGGCTCCATGAGGGGATTTTGGGGTGTCCCTGAGGGGATTTTGGGGGCTCCATGAGGGGATTTTGGGGGGCTCCATGAGGGGGATTTTTGGGGGTATCTCTGAGGGGATTTTGGGGCCTCCATGACAGGATTTTGGGGGTATCTCTGAGGGGATTTTAGGGGTGTCCATGAGGGGATTTTGGGGTGTCTCTGAGGGGGATTTAGGGTGCTCACCTGTCCCCTCTCTGTCCCAGGTCCCTTTTACCGGCTGGGCACGCACCTGGACTGGGTGTGGGGCGCGCCCGCGCCGCCCGCGCTGCGGCGGCTGCTGCTGCACGTGCGCTGGGCGCCGCTGCTGGGCGCGGCCGGCGTGCTGGTCAGCGGGGCCTGGCCCGCCCAGGCCGTGCTGCAGCCGCAGTTCCTGGCCCGGCCCTGGGCGGCCCGGCTGGCCCACATGGTGCCCGTGTTCCTGGCCCTGCGGCTCCGCCTCTACGTGGGCTGGCTGTGCGCCGAGGGCGGCTGCATGGCCGCGGGGCTGGGGGCCTACCCCAAATCCGCCCGGGCCAAACCGGGACAGGGGCCCACGGTGGAGTGGGAGAGACCCAAAACGTGAGTGAGTGTGGGGAACTGGGGTACAGGGATATTGGGATATTGGGGTACAGGGACATTGGGGTACAGGGACATTGGGTACAGGGTTATTGGGGTACGAGTTTGGGATGGGGTACCCCAAAAGCACCGGGTTAAACCAGGACAGGGGCCTCACGGTGGAGTGGGAGAGACCCAAAACGTGAGTGAGTGTGGGGAACTGGGGTACAGGGATATTGGGATATTGGGGTACAGGGACATTGGGGTACCGACATTGGGTACAGGGTTATTGGGGGTACAGGGATATTGGGATATTGGGGTACAGGGACATTGGGGTACAGGACATTGGGTACAGGGTTATTGGGGTACAGGGATATTGGGATATTGGGGTACAGGGACATTGGGGTACAGGGACATTGGGTACAGGGTTATTGGGGTACAGGGATATTGGGATATTGGGTACAGGGATATTGGGAGTGCACGGGGATTTGGGATGAGGGGTACCCCAAAAGCATGGAGTTAAACCAGGACAGGGGCCTACGGTGGAGTGGAGAGACCCAAAAGCGTGAGTGACTATGGGGACATTGGGACATTGGGGTACAGGATTTGGGATGGGGGGTACCCAAAACGCTCGAGCCAGGCTGGGTCAGGGACCTACAGTGGAGTGGGAGAGACTCAAACGCGTGAGTGAAGTGTGGGAAACTGGGATATTGGGGTACAGGGATATCGGGGTACAGGGATATTGGGGGTACAGGGATATTGAGGTTGTGGGGCTGGGGTGAACCCCAAAAAATTCCTGGCCTGGAGGTCTCACCTGTGTCTCAGCTGTGCCAGGTGTGCTGAGCTGTCCCCAGAGCAGTGGGATTTGAGTCTCCACAAAAGCGTCTCAAAAATGATCAAAATTCTCAAAACTTCCCAAAATTCTCAAAAATCCTCCAAAAATCTCAAAATTCCACAAAAGCGTTCTCCAAAAATCCCCAAAAAATTCTCAAAAATTCCCCAAAAATTCCCCAAAAATTCTCAAAAAGTTCCCCAAAAATTCTCAAAATCTCTTCAAAAAATCTCAAAATTCCCCAAAAAGATTATCCAAAAATCCCCAAAAAGGGATTCTCAAAAGTTTCCCCAAAGATTCTCAAAACGTTTTCCAAAAAATTCTCAGGATTCCCCAAAAATGTCTCTGCAGTTCCAGATTTTCCCATGTGCCCTGATTCTCCCCAGCTGTGCCCCTTTTAGGGCTCGCTGCCCCGGGCAGTGGGATTTCAAATCTTCCCAAAATTCCCAAAATTAACAAAAATTCCCCAAAATTCCTCAAAAATTTTCCCAAAAGGTCTCAAAATCTCCTCAAAAATTCTCAAAATTCTGCCAAAAATCTCAAAAATTCTGCAAAAATCTCAGGGGATTCCCAAAATTATCAAAGGTTGCAAAGGATTCTCAAAGGTTCCCCAAAAGGATTTTTCAAAATCTCCTCAAAAAGTCTCAAAAATTCCCCAAAAGTTCCTCAAAAGGATTCTAAAAATTCCCTCAAAAATTCCCCAGATTCCCAAAAGGATTCCCAGGGATTCTCAAGTAGTGCAAAAAGTTTCTCCAAGGGATTCAGAAAATTCCCAAAAGATGCAAAAGTTGTCAAAGGATTCCTCAAAAGGCTTGTTCTCAAAAGGATTCCCCAAAGGGATTCTGCGGGAGATTCCCCAGGAGGTGTCTCTGCAGTCGGTTTCCCTCAGGTGTTTTCCCACTCTGTGCCCCAGGAGCACGGAGCTGCCCGAAAGCAGTGGGGATTTCGCGAGTCCATCCGCGACGGTGGATCCCTGGGGCACCGGTGGTCGGCCGTGAGAGGTTCCGCCTGCAGCTTGGGAACATGGCGGTGCAGTGGTGGCTGGCTGGCCCACGCGCGCATCGCAGGGCCCCTGCCAGTACCCTGCTCAGGCACTAGCACTGGAGAGCACTGAGGAGGAGCACTGGAGGCACTGGGAGGGTGGCTGGTATCCCTACGCTGACGCGCATGCACGCCAACCCCCCTGCTCAGGTACAGGGCACTGGGAGCACTGGAGGGCTGGGAGCACTGGGAGAGGATTAAGAGGAGATTAGTGCACTGGGGCCCAGTTTTAGTGAGCCCTAGATTGAATTTTGGGAACAAGTAATTTTGGGTGCTTGGGCTGGATCGCGCGGGCACAAAACTGAATTTTGGGTGTGCAGATGAATTTCATGGGGTACAAAGTGTGTGAACTACGAGACTTTCATAGAGGCACAAACCGATATTTGGGTGTGCAAATTCGAATTTCATGAGGCACAAAGCCTTGATATTTGGGTGTGCAAATTGACCTTTTTATGCAGAGTGCAGACTGAATTTTGAGTGTGCAAATTGAATTTAATGAGGCACAAACTGATATTTGGGTGTGCAAATTGTACTTTATGAGGCACAGACTGAATTTTGAGTGTGCAAATTGAATTTCATGAGGTACAAACTGAATTCTGAGTGTACAAACAATTTAATGAGGCACAAACTGATATTTGGGTGTGCAAATTGAACTTTGAGGGGGCACAAACAGAATTTTTGGGTGTGCAAATTCGAATTTCATGAGGCACAAACTGAATTTTGGGTGCAAATTGACCTTTATGGGGCACAAAGTGTGTATAAATTGAACTTTATGGGGCACAAACCGAATTCTGAGTGTACAAATAGAATTTCATGAGGGCACAAACTGAACCCTGGCTGTGCAAACCGCACTCTGTGTGGCTGCACAAAACGCCACTTCAAGTACACGGACGCTCCACGCAGCTGCCCGGCTAACTCCCCATTTTGACACCTCCAAATTTTCCTCTGCCGGGTTTCCTCTGCCGGCTCTGCACTCTAACTCCATTTTTTATTTTTCCCCACTGCAGCGGAGCAGCCTGGACCATGCTGGCCTCAGCCCAGCCTACTGGCAGCACGGGCCGCGGGCCGTGAGCAGCACCCGGCGCTCCTCACCCGCGCCGCTCTGGCTGGCGGCTGAGGCGGCTGCCGAGGCGGCTCTGGAGCCTGTTGCGGGGTTCCTGGAGCAGCTGAGGCTGGAAAGGCCCGGCGCTGAGGGCGCGCAGTGGTTCCTCAAGATGAGAGGCGTTCGAGTGCACCTGAGCATGGAGCCGCGTGCTGGCTGCTGCCACGCTGGCGCTTCTGGCCACAGCGCATTTCTGCCTCCATCTCGCGCAGCTGCTCATCCTGCAGCGCTGGCGCGGCCGAGGAAAATGGCGGCAAAAGGGGCTGGGGTGCAGCAGGAAAAGGGCGGGGAAAAGCGGGCGCGATGAGAGAGAGGAGGAGGGAGGAAGGGGAGGGGGGATGCTTGGTGAGGAGGAGGAGGAGGGAGGGACACCCCGTGAGGGTGAGGATTCCAAAATTCCAGAGGGTGGGGATCCTGTGAACCCTAAAAATTCAGGAGAGTGGAGATCCTTTAAATCCTAAAATTCAGGAGAGTGGGGATCCCCTGAACCCCCAAAAATTCAGGAGAGGGGAGATCCTTTAAATCCTAAAATTCAGGAGGGTGGGGATCCCCTGAACCCCCAAAATTCAGGAGGGTGGGGATCCCTAAATCCTAAAAATTCAGGAAGGGTGGGAGTCCCTAAATCCTAAAATTCAGGAGAGGGGTGATCCTTTGTCCCTAAAATTCAGGAGGGTGGGGATCCCCTGAACCCCAAAAATTCAGGAGAGGAAATCCTAAAATCCTAAAAATTCAGGAGAGTGGGGATCCCTTAAATCCTACAAAATTCAGGAGGGTGGGACTCCTAAATCCTAAAAATTCAGGAGAAGGGAGATGCTCTAAATCCTAGAATTTCAGGAGGGATGGGACCCCTGAACCCCAAAGAGAGACCAGGGAGGAACCCCGGCCCCCCAAATCCCAGGAGCTGAGGAGGAGGACGGACCCCAACCGCCAGAACTTGACCCCAGAACTTTGGGGGTGAGGAGGGAGGGAGGAAGGACCCCCAAAACTCAGGTCATGGAAAATGGGAAGCCTGAACCCCAAAATCCAGGAGGGGGGGAGGGGGGGCTCTGATAGCCCCAAACCAGGGCACCCCCAGGTGAGGAAAGAGGAGGGACCCCCAAACCCCAGAATTTATGAACCCAATAGCCAGAGGGATTTGGGGGGTGCTGGGGGAGCTCTTGGGCACCCCGGGGCAGCTTTCTATGGGGGGCTCTGTTTTGGGAAAGGGCCCCCCAAAATTGAGAATAATAAAAGCCTTTGAGTTGACACCCCTGGTGTGTTTGCTGGGTCGTGGGCCCCCAGAACTGACTGAAACCACCCCAAAAACTGACCTTTAAACCCTGAAGATTGACTGGAATACATCTAAAATGGGCGGTACCAAAAATGGATCTAAATTCCCTCAACTGACCTGAACCTGTGGAATCCTTGAAACCCTGAGGTGAATCTTTGATTAAAATGAGGCAAATCTTGGGGCAAATCCTTGAAATCTGGAAAGAACTCGGGCAGGGGAGTACTCAAGGGGATTTTGAGGGTTCCCAAAGGGGTTTTAGGATTTTTTGAAGGGTCTCGATGGGGTTTGGGGGTTTTTGTCGTGAAGTTTCACGGACGCTCCCCTTCCCCCTCACGGTTCAACATGGCGGCGCTCCCACAATGCGAGAAGGCGGAAACTTTCACTTCCGGCGTCGCCCCTCTATGGAAGGCGCGTGAGCCAATCAGAGGCGGGGAGGGCGGAGCTACAGCGCTCGTCAATCAGAGGGCGAGGTGAGGCGGAGCCAGCGGCTGGGCCAATCAGAGAGCGCAGGAGCCGCGTGGAGCGACAGGGGGCTCGAGCAATCAGAACCCAGAGAGCGGAAAGGAGGGCGAGTGCAACTACGGTGCCTCAGAGTCGCGGCCTGATCCCGCTGCCGCTCCCTCAGCCGCAACCGCAGCCGCCGCCATGAACATCCTTCCCAAGAAGTCGTGGCATGTGCGGAACAAGGACAATGTGGCGCGGGTGCGGCGGGACGAGGCAGCAGCAGAGGTGGAGCGGAGGAAACGGGAAGCGCGCGTGCGGCGAGCGGAGCAGGAGGCGAGTGCCGAGGGGAAGGGGGATGTGGAGGGGAAGGAGGCGGGCTTGATGCCTGCGAGCCAATGAGCGGGCGCGGCCGTGAATAAATTAAAAGTGAGAGGGCGTGGCTTGCAGGGACCGGCGTGAACCATTTTGCCTACTCGAGGGGGGATGGACTGTGCTAAAACAGCCCATTTTGGGGGGCAAAATAAATTAAAATAGTTTTGGGGGGATAAAATAAATAAGAGGGGATTTAAAAAACTCTGTTTGCGCTGGGCAGGTGCGCACCGGGAGCTGCTGAGGAAGCGGGCGCGGCCCGGGGGTCGCAGCCTCGCCCCGCCCCCCGTGCTGTTCCCCCCTCCTGAGGAGGCGCCGAATCGCGAGCACGAGGCGGAAAAAAGGCGGGAACAGGTGGGGAGGGGCGGATTTGGGGACCCCTCCCTCAGGTGAGGTGAGGTGAGGGGGCGAGTGGGAAATAAAATTTGGGGGGAAATGAGGGATTTGGGGAAAATATGGGGGGAAAAAAGGGGAATTTTTCACCTTGGGGGTTGCTCCCCAAATCCCCCTCCCAATTTCCCCTCAGGAGTGGCTGAGACCTGAGGGGTGGAGGTGGAAAATGGCGGAATTTGAGTGAAAAATCACGAATTTGAGTGGAAAAAGGGGAGATTCTCACCCAGGAGGGATCACCTGAATCCCCTTCCCCAATTTTCCCCTCAGGAGCGGCCCCTGAGACCTGAGGGGTGGAGGTGGAAAAATGGGAGAGTTCGGTCGGAAAAAACTAGGAATTTGGGTGGAAAAAGGTGGGATTTTGGAGGAATTTTTGGAAATAAAGATTGTCATCCAGCGGGATAGTCACCCCAAATCCCCTCCTCAATTTTTTCCCTCAGGAGCTGAGACCTGAGGGTGGAGAGGTGGAAAAATGATTTGGGTGGAAAAATGGGAGAGTTTCTGATTGGAAAAAGCAGGAGGTCGGGTGTGGTAGAAAAGGTGAGTGCGGGAAAAAGATACCCAGGGGTGCTCACCTCAAACTCCCCTCAATTTTCCCCTCAGGAGCAGCATGAGACCTGAGGGGTGGGGGGTGGAAAATAAACTGAATTTGGGTAGAAAATGCAGAATTTGGGTGGAAAAAGCGAGAATTTGAGTGGAAAAAAGGCAGAATTTGGGTGGGGAAATGGGGGATTGTCACCCAGGGGTGTCACCCAAATCCCCTCCCCAATTCCCCCAGGGAGCCGCGGGAGCCGGGCTGGGGGTCCTGACCTGCCACCTGGGCCAGAGCGGCCGAGGCTCAGACCTGCTGCGCGCGCGCCTCCTCGCTGGGGCGGGGCTGGGGAGGTGCAGCGCAAGGCTGCTGGACCCTCTGCAGGACATGAGGAAAGGGGGCTGGGCCGAGCCCCAGCCCCAAAACCCCCAGGAGCGGGCAAGGGCCCCCCAGAGCCCGGGAGAGGCACGGGTGAGTGTCGAGATTAGTGCAATTAAAATCCTCTCCAGTTCATTGGTGCGTGATCCTCCACCTGTTAATTAACCTAGTCATTAGTTAATTAATCCTGTCCTCCAAATGATTTTTCTTGTCTCCTACCTCCCAATAAAGCTAGAGCACCCTAAAATTGGGGTTTCGATCCCTCCAAAGAGTGGGGTTTGATCCATCCAAAATTGATGTTTGATCTCTCCAGAATTGGTGTGTGTCTCTCCCAAAGTGGAGTTTGATCCCTCCAAAATTGGGATTTGATCCCTCCAAAATTGGTGTTTGATCTCTCCCAAAAACTGGAGTTTGATCCTCCAAAGGTGATCCCTC
>JAPFBE010000248.1:0-77997 GCA_034336665.1 Luscinia megarhynchos | reverse complement strand
CGCCCAAACGCGGGTGGGCGGCAGTGGCGGCTTTACGCAGAGGCACAGCGCCGACCCTTCTACGCACGCCCACTTGCGGGTGGGCGGCGTGGCGAAGCACACCCAGAGGCAAAGCATGAGCCAACTTCTGCTTACGCCCCACTTTACGGGTGGAGGCGGCCGTAGCGGCGGCACGCAGAGGCACCGCATGAAAACAGTTCTGCCCGCCAACTCTCGCGGGTGGGCGGTGCGTGGCGGCACACCCAGGCGCTGCGCTAACAGTTCTGCAGCCCCGCGCGGTAATCACAATTGGTCGCGTTCAGTCAGCAGAAACTGCAGGCCCTTCTGCGCCCACCTACGAGTGGGCTGGCGTGGCGGCGGCACACCCAGCAGCGCAGGCCCGCTTCTTCACGCCCGCACTGGTGGGCGGCCGTTGGCTGCACTCAGAGGCAACACGCCAGGACGCTGCTACACCCACCAACGGGTGGGCCCGGCCGTTCTTGACGGCACCCGAGGGGAAAATGCAGGCCCTACTGCCGCGCCCACCCGCAGACGCGCCCGGTACCGTGGCGGCCGCCATGAGCCACCGCATAAACAGTTCTGCCGCCCACCCGCGGGTGGAGCGCCGCGTCTGGCGGCACGCAGAAGACCTGCAGCAAACACTTCTGCACGCCCACCCGCGGGTGGGACCCGGCCGTGGCGGCACTCCAGAGGCAAAGCGCAAACCCTTCTGCCGCCCACCTTACGGGTGAGCCGGCCGTCGCGACACACCCAGAGGCAACCCGCCAGGCTCTTCTGCACGCACTGCGGGTGGACCTACCGTGGCGGCACGCCAGGGGCAACCTCAGGCCTTTCTGCCGCCCACCGCGGGTGGAGCCGGCGTCTTGGAACACCCAGAGGCACCATGAAACAGTTCTGCACGCCCACCGCGGGTAAGCTGGTGGATTCGTCAACCCAGAAGAAACTGCAGGGCCCTTCTGCACTCCCACCCTGCGGGTGGGCGGCCGTGCCTGCACGCAGAGAGCAAACGCGAGGCCCTTCTGCACACCCACCAATGGGTGGGCCGGCCGTCAGTGACACCCAGGGGCAACATGCAGGCCCTTCTGCACCTCCACCCACGGGTGGGCCGGCGATGGCGGCACACCCAGAGCACCGCAAACAGTTCAGCACGCCCACCCTGCGGGTGGAGCCGGCCGTCGGCGGCACACGTTAGGGCACTGCGCAAACAGTTCTGGGCAGCCCACCCGCAGGGGTAAGCTGCTGCGTTGCGTCAACCCAGAAGAAACTGCAGGCCCTTCTGCGCCCACCCACGGGTGGGCTGGTCGTGACGACACACCCAGAGGTAACCGCGGGGCCTTCAGCAAAGCCAACCACGGGTGGGCCGGCCGTGGCGGCACACCCAGAAGGCAGCACGCAGGCCCTTCTTCCACGCCCACCCACGGGTGGAGCGACGTCGGCGGCACCAGAAGGCACGCGCCAAACAGTTCTGCTGCGCCCACCTGCGGTTGGCTGACGTGGCGAGCACAGTCAGAGGCAACGCGCTGGGCCTTATGCACGCCCACCCGCAGGTGGGCCGGCCGTCAGTCGGCTCGCAAAGCCCTGCGCAAAACAGTTCTGCAGCCCTACCCACGGCTGGGCGACCGTGGCAACACACCCAAGAGCACCTGCATAAACAGTTCTGGGCGCCCACCCACGGGAAAGCTGGTCGTTGCGTCAACCCAGAAGAAACAGCAGGGGCCCTTCTGCAGCCCACCCGCGGGTGGGCTGGCGTGCTGACACCCAGAGGTAATCGCAGGGCCCTTCTGCATGCCCACCGCGGGTGGGCGGCGTGGCTGCACATCCAGAGGCAACCGCGGGAACTTCTGCACACCCACCAGCGGGTGGGCCGGCGATGGCGGCGCACCCAGGTGAAAATGCAGGGCCTACTGCGCGCCCACGCGGGGTGGGCGGCGCTAGCGGCACGCAGAGGCACCGCGCAAACAGTTCTGCAGCCACCCAGCGGGTGGGCGCGGCCGTGTGAGCACGCAGAGGCAGCACAAACAGTTCTGCCGCCACCCACGGGTAAGCTGGTCGTTAGCATCAACCCAGAGGCAACTGCAGGCCCTTCTGCGCCCATCCGCGGGTGGGCTGGCGATGGCGGCACGCACAGAGGCAACGCGCGGGCCCTTCTGCATGCCCACCCACGGGTGGGCCGACGTGGCGGCACGCCAGAGGCAACCGCAGGCCCTTCTGCTGCACCCACCACGGGTAGGGGCCGGCCGTGGCAACACGCAAGGCACGCACAAACAGTTCTGCGCCCACCCTACGGGTGGGCTGATGCGTTCGCGTCGCGCAGAAGGCAAGCGCGGGCCCTTCTGCGCGCCCACCCGCGGGTGGGCCGGCGTGGTGGCACCCAGAGGCACCCGCGCAAGACAGTTCTGCACGCCCACCCACGGGTGGGCGACGTGGCGGCAAACCCAATGGCAAGCATAGACAGCTTCTGCCGCCCACCAGCGGGTGGGCTGATGTGCATTTCGTCACCAGAAGAAACTGCGGAGCCCTTCTGCACCACACTGCGGGTGGGCTGTCGTCGTGAGCACGCAGAAGCACACGCAGGCCCTTCTGCATGCCCACCTACGGGTAGGCTGGTCGTGCGTCAGCCCAGAGTCAAGCGCCAGGGCCCTTCTGCACGCCCGCCCTGCGGGTGGGCTGGCCGTCAGCGACACGCAGAGGCACGCACAAACAGTTCTGCACGCCCACACGCGGGTGGGCCGGCGGTGGCGGCACACCCAGAGAGCACAACGCCAAACAGTTCTGCCGCCCACCCACGGGTGGAGCTGGTCGTTGCGTCAACCCAGAAGAAACTGCAGGCCCTTCTGCCCAGCCCACCCACGGGTGGGCTGGCGTCAGCGACACGCAGAGGTGTCGCAGGCCCATTCTGCTTGCCCACCCGCGGGTGGGCGGCCGTAGCTGCACACCCAGAGGCACCGCGGGAACAGTTCTGCACACCACCAGACGGGGTGGGCCGGCCCGTCGGCGGCACAGTGCGCCCAAGACACGCGCTACAAGCACGCCCTTCTGCGCCCAAACGCGGGTTGGGCGGCGGTGGCGGCACACCCGCAGAGGTAAACGCAGACCCTTCTGCCCGCCCACCCGCGGGTGGGCCGGCGTCAGCACGCAGGGCAGCGCGCAGAGCAGTTCTGCCGCCAACTCACGGGTGGGCCGACGTGGCGGCACGCAGAGGCTACCGCAAACAGTTCTGCCAGCCCACCTGCGAGATTGGGCTGCTGTCGTTCGTCAACCCAGAAGAAACTGCAGGCCCTTCTGCACGCCCACCCACGGAGTGGGCTGGCGTGGCGGCACACCCAGAGTGTCGCGGGCCCTTCTGCATGCCCACCCACGGGTAGGCCGGCCGTGGCGCAGCATCCAGAATGAACGCGGGGCACTTCTGCACACCCACTAGCGGTGGGGCGGCCGATGGCGACACACCCAGAGGCAAGCGCAGAGCCCTTCTGCGCCCACACCGCGGGTGTGAGGGCCTTTACCGTCAGCGGCACACCCAGGGGCAACCTCAGGCCTTTCTGCCGCACCCACGAGTTGGGCGGCGTCGTGGCGGAACACCCAGAGGCACTGCGCAAACAGTTCTGCCGCGCCCAGCCGCGGGTGGGCGGCCGTGGCGACACACCCAGAAGCACCGCAAACAGTTCTGCAGCCCACCCTGCGGGTGAGCTGGTGGTTCGCGTCAACCCAGAAGAAACTGCAGGCCCTTCTGCACTCCCACCCGCGGGTAGGCCGGCCCGTGCCTGCACACCCAGAGGCAAGCGCGAGCCCTTCTGCACACCCACCAATGGGTGGGCGGCCGATGGCGGCACACCCAGGGGCAAGCGCGAGCCCTTCTGCACCTCCACCCGCGGGTGGGCGGCCCGTGGCGGCGCACCCAGAGGCACACGCAAACAGTTCAGCACGCCCACCCGCGGGTGGGCGGCCCGTCAGCGGCACACATTGAGGCACTGCATAAACAGTTCTGGGCGCCCACCCGCGGGTAAGCTGGTGCGTTGCGTCAGCCCAGAAGAAACTGCAGGCCCTTCTGCACGCCCACCCTGCGGGTGGGCTGGCGTGTGACACACCCAGAGGTAACCGCAGGCCCTTCAGCAAGCCCAACCACGGGTGGGCGGCCCGTGGCGACACCCAGAGAGCATAACCGCAGGCCCTTCTTCACGCCCACCCACGGGTGGGCCGGCCGTGGCGAAGCACACCCAGAGGCCTGCATAAACAGTTCTGCTGCGCCCACACGGTTGGCCGGCCGTGGCGGCACAGTCAGAAGCAACCGCTGGGCCTTATGCACGCCCACCCACAGGTGGGCCGACGTCAGCGACACGCAGAGCCACCGCGCCAAACAGTTCTGCCGCCCACCCGCAGGCTGAGGCGGCCGTGGCGACACGCAGAGGCTACACGCAAACAGTTCTGCACGCCCACCCACGGGAAAGCTGGTCGTTCGTCAACCCAGAAGAAACAGCAGGCCCTTCTGCCGCCCACCCACGGGTGGGCTGGCCGTCAGCGGCACACCCAGAGGTAATCGCAGGCCCTTCTGCATGCCCACCCGCGGGTAGGCCGGCCCGTGGCTGCACATCCAGAGGCAACCGCGGGAGCCTTCTACACACCCACCAACGGGTGGGCCGGCCGTGGCTTGCACAGTCAGAGGCAAGCGCCAAACCCTTCTGCCGCCCACCCGCGGGTGGGCCGACGTCGGCGACACCGCATGAAACCACCGCATAAAACAGTTCTGCCGCCCACCCGCGGGTGGACCGGCCGCGATGGCGGCACACTCAGAGGCAAGCGCCAAACCCTTCTGCCGCCCACCCACGGGTGGGCCGACCCGTGGCGACACACCCAGAGGCAACCGCGAGGCTCTTCTGCGCCCACACGGGTGGGCCTACGTGGCGGCACACCCAGGGGCAACCTCAGGCCTTTCTGCCGCCCACCCACGGGTGGGCCGGCCGTCGTGAACACCCAGAGGCACCGCACAAACAGTTCTGCCGCCCAACCACGGGTGGGCCGGCCGTGGCGGCACACCCAGAGGCACTACGCAAACAGTTCTGCAGCCCACCCACGGGTAAGATGGTGCGTGCGTCAACCCAGAAGAAACTGCAGGCCCTTCTGCACGCCCACCCACGGGTGGGCTGGCCGTCGGCGGCACACCCAGATCTAATCGCGGGCCCTTCTGCACTCCCACCCACGGGTAGGCCGGCCGTGCCTGCACGCAGAGGCAAGCGCAGGCCCTTCTGCACACCCACCAATGGGTGGGCGGCCGTGGCGGCACACCCAGGGAGCAAGCGCGGGCCCTTCTGCACCTCCACCCACGGGTGGGCGGCCGTCGTGGCAGCACCCAGAGGCACCGCGCAAACAGTTCAGCACGCCCACCCGCGGGTGGAGGCCGGCCGTCGGCGGCACACATTGAGGCACAAGCAAACAGTTCTGGGCGGCCACCCGCGGGTAAGCTGGTGGTTGCGTCAGCAGAAGAAACTGCAGGGCCTTCTGCACGCCCACCCGCAGGGTGGGCTGGCGTGTGACACACCCAGAGGTAACCGCAGGCCCTTCAGCAAGCCCAAACACGGGTGGGCGGCGTGGCGGCACACCCAGAGGCAACCGCAGAGCCCTTCTTCACGCCCACCCACGGGTGGGCGGCCGTAGCGGCACACCCAGAGGCACCGCATAAACAGTTCTGCACGCCCACACGGTTGGCGGCCGTGGCGGCACAGTCAGAGGCAACCGCTGGGCCTTATGCAGAGCCCACCCACAGGCGGGCGGCCGTCGCTGACACCCAGAGCCACGCCAAACAGTTCTGCATACCCGCGGCTGGGCGACCGTGTGACACCCAGAGGCACCGCAAACAGTTCTTCACGCCCACCTACGGGGTGGGCCGGCCGTCAGCGGCACACCCAGAGGCACCGCGCAAACAGTTCTGCCGCCCACCCGCGGGTGGAGCCAACCCGTCGGCGGCACACCCAGAGGCACCGCGCAAACAGTTCTGCACGCCCACCCACGGGTAAGCTGGTGCGTTCGCGTCAACCCAGAAGAAACTGCAGGCCCTTCTGCACGCCCACCCACGGGTGGGCCGGCCGTCGGCGACAAACCCAGAGGCAACCGCGAGCCCCTTCTGCACGCCCACCCACGGGTGGGCGGTGATAGCGGCACGCAGAGGCAACCGCAGGCCCTTCTGCCGCGCCCACACTGCGGGTGGGCCGGTCGTAGTGGCACGCAGAGGCACACACAAACAGTTCTGCAGCCCACCTACAGGTAAGCTGGTCGTTCGCGTCAACCCAGAGGCAAGCGCAGGCCCTTCTGCCACGCCCACCCTTGCGGGTGGGCGGTCGTCAGCGGCACACCCAGAGAGCACCGCGCAAACAGTTCTGCCGCCCACCCACGAGATGGGCGGCCGTGGCGGCACGCAATGGCAAGCGCCAAACAGTTCTGCCGCCCACCCGCGGGAAAGCTGGTCGTTCGTCAGCCCAGAAGAAACTGCAGGCCCTTCTGCACGCCCACCCACGGGTGGGCTGGCCGTCTTGACACACCCAGAAGTGTCGCGGGCCCTTCTGCATGCCCACCCACGGGTAGGCCGGCCGTGGCTGCACACCCAGAGGCAACCGCGGGGCCTTCTGCACACCCACCAGCAGGGTGGGCGGCCGTGGCGGCACAGTCAGAGGCAAGCGCAAACCCTTCTGCGCAGCCCAAGCGCGGGTTGGGCGGCAGTGGCGGCACACTCAGAGGCAAAGCGCAAACCCTTCTGCCGCCCACCCGCGGGTGGGCGGCCGTCAGCGGCACACCCAGAGGCAACCCGCAGGCCCTTCTGCAGCCCACCCACGGGTGGGCCGACGTCGGCGGCACACCCAGAGGCACCGCGCAAACAGTTCTGCCGCGCCAACTCCGCGGGTGGGCGGTGCGTGGCGGCACACCCAGAAGGCCTGCGCTAACAGTTCTGCACGCCCACCCGCGGGTAATCTGGACGTTCGTCAGCCCAGAAGAAACTGCAGGCCCTTCTGCGCCCACCCACGAGTGGGCGGCCATGGCGGCACGCAGAGAACAGCGCCAGGCCCTTCTGCCGCCCACACACTGGTGGGCCCTGCCGTGTAGCGGCACACCCAGGGGGAAAAGCAGAGCCCTTCTGCAGCCCACCCACGGGTGGGCCGGCCCGTCAGCGGCACACCCAGAGGCACCGCGCAAACAGTTCTGCCACGCCCACCTACGGGTGGGCTGCTACGTTCGCGTCAACCCAGAAGAAACTGCAGGCCCTTCTGCCGCCCACCCACGAGTGGGCTGGCCGTGTGACACACCCAAGAGGTAATCGCAGGCCCTTCTGCACTCCCCACCCACGGGTAGGCCGGCCGTGGCGTGCACACTCAGAGGCAACGCAGAGACCCTTCTGCACACCCACCAACGGGTGGGCGGCCGTGGCGGCACACCCAGGGGAAAAACTGCAGGCCTACTGCGCCCACCCGCGGGTGCGCCCGGCCGTGGCGGCACCGCATGAAACCACCGCGCAAACAGTTCTGCACGCCCACCCTTACGGGTGGGCGGCCGTGTGACACACCCAGAGAGCACTACGCAAACAGTTCTGCGCCCACCCACGGGAAAGCTGGTCGTTGCGTCAGCCCAGAAGAAACAGCAGGCCCTTCTGCCGCCCACCCACCAGATTGGGCTGGCGTGGCGGCACACCCAGAGGTAGTCGCAGGCCCTTCTGCATGCCCACCCACGGGTAGGCGGCCGTGGCTGCACATCCAGAGGCAACGCGGAGACCTTCTGCACACCCACCAACGGGTGGGCGGCCGTGGCGGCACTCAGAAGACAACGCAAACCCTTCTGCCACGCCCACCCGCGGGTGGGCGGCGCGTCGGCGACACCGCGCAGAGCCACACGCAAACAGTTCTGCCGCCCACCCACGGGTGGATTCCGGCCGTGGCGGCACACTCAGAGGCAAGCGCAAACCCTTCTGCCGCCCACCCGGCAGGGTGGGCCGGCCGTGGCGACACACCCAGAGGCAACCGCGAGCTCTTCTGCGCCCACACACGGGTGGGCCTACCGTGGCGAAGCACACCCAGGGGCAACCTCAGGCCTTTCTGCAGCCCACCCACGGGAAAGCTGGTCGTTGCGTCAACCCAGAAGAAACTGCAGGCCCTTCTGCACGCCCACCCACGGGTGGGCTGGCGTGGCGGCACACCCAGATCTGTCGCGGGCCCTTCTGCACTCCCACCCGCGGGTAGGCCGGCCGTGCCTGCACACCCAGAGACAAGCGCAGGCCCTTCTGCACACTCACCAATGGGTGGGCCGGCCGTGGCGGCACACCCAAGGGGGCAAACGCGAGCCCTTCTGCACCTCCACCCGCGGGTGGGCGGCCCGTGGCGGCACGCAGAGAGCACTGCGCAAACAGTTCAGCCGCGCCCACCCGCGGTTGGAGCGGCCGTCAGCGGCACACAGAGGCACCGCGCAAACAGTTCTGCACGGCCACCCGCGGGAAAGCTGGTGCGTTCGCGTCAACCCAGAAGAAACTGCAGGCCCTTCTGCCGCCCACCCACGGGTGGGCTGGCCGTGTGACACACCCAGAGGTAGCGCAGGCCCTTCTGCATGCCCACTCGCGGGTAGGCCGGCCGTGGCGGCAGCCCAGAGGCAACCGCAGGCCTTCTGCACACCCACCCACGGTAGGGGCCGGCCGTGGCAACACCCAGAAGCAACCACAGGCCCTTCTGCACGCCCACCCACGGGTGGGCCGGCCGTGATGGCGCACCCAGAAGAAAACGCAGGACCCTTCTGCACGCGTCCACCCACGGGTGGGCCGCCGTGTGGCGCACCCACAGGCAACCGCAAGGCCCTTCTGCACGCCCATCCACTGGTGGGCCGGCCGTGTGACACACCCAGAGGTAAACGCGCAGGCCCTTCTGCATGCCCACTCACGGGTGGGCCGGCCGTGAGCGGCACGCCAGAGGCAACCGCGAGGCCCTTCTTCACACCCACCCACGGTAGGGCCGGCCGTGGCAACACACCCAGAGGCAACCACAGGCCCTTCTGCACGCCCACCCACGGGTGGGCCGGCCGTGGTGGCGCACCCACAGGCAACCGCAGGGCCTTCTGCACGCCCATCCACTGGTGGGCCGGCCGTGGCGGCAAACCCAGAGGCAACCGCAGGCCCTTCTGCACGCCCACCCACGGGTGGGCCGGCGGTAGCGGCACACCCAGAGGCAACCGCAGGCCCTTCTGCACGCCCACACACGGGTGGGCCGGTCGTGGTGGCACACCCAGAGGCACACACAAACAGTTCTGCACGCCCACCTACAGGTAAGCTGGTCGTTGCGTCAACCCAGAGGCAAACGCAGGCCCTTCTGCACGCCCACGCACGGGTGGGCCGGCCGTGGCGGCACACCCAGAGGCACACGCAAACAGTTCTGCACGCCCACCCACGGGTGGGCCGGCCGTGGCGGCACACCCAATGGCAAACGCAAACAGTTCTGCACGCCCACCCACGGGAAAGCTGGTCGTTGCGTCAACCCAGAAGAAACTGCAGGCCCTTCTGCACGCCCACCCACGGGTGGGCTGGCCGTGGCGGCACACCCAGAGGTAATCGCAGGCCCTTCTGCATGCCCACCCACGGGTAGGCCGGCCGTGGCTGCACACCCAGAGGCAACCGCAGGGCCTTCTGCACACCCACCAACGGGTGGGCCGGCCGTGGCGGCACAGTCAGAGGCAAACGCAAACCCTTCTGCACGCCCAAGCACGGGTGGGCCGGCAGTGGCGGCACACCCAGAGGCAAACGCAAACCCTTCTGCACGCCCACCCACGGGTGGGCCGGCCGTGGCGGCACACCCAGAGGCAACCGCAGGCCCTTCTGCACGCCCACCCACGGGTGGGCCGGCCGTGGCGGCACACCAATGGCAAACGCAAACAGTTCTGCACGCCAACTCACGGGTGGGCCGGTCGTGGCGGCACACCCAGAGGCACACGCTAACAGTTCTGCACGCCCACCCACGGGTAATCTGGACGTTGCGTCAACCCAGAAGAAACTGCAGGCCCTTCTGCACGCCCACCCACGGAGGTGGGCCGGCCATGGCGGCACACCCAGAGGCAAGCGCGAGGCCCTTCTGCACGCCCACACACTGCTGGGCCTACTGTGGCGGCACACCCAGGGGAAAAAGCAGGCCCTTCTGCACGCCCACCCACGGGTGGGCCGGCCGGCGCAGCACACCCAGAGGCACACGCGCAAACAGTTCTGCAGCCCACCCTCACGGGTGGGCCGGCCTTGGCGGCACACCCAGAGGCACACGCAAACAGTTCTGCACGCCCACCTACGGGTGGGCTGCTCGTTGCGTCAACCCAGAAGAAACTGCAGGCCCTTCTGCACGCCCACCCACGAGTGGGCTGGCCGTGGCGGCACACCCAGAGGTAATCGCAGGCCCTTCTGCACTCCCACCCACGGGTAGGCCGGCCGTGGCTGCACACTCAGAGGCAACCGCAGGGCCTTCTGCACACCCACCAACGGGTGGGCCGGCCGTGGCGGCACACCCAGGGGAAAATGCAGGCCCTACTGCACGCCCACCCACGGGTGCGCCGGCCGTGGCGGCACACGCAGAGCCACCACGCAAACAGTTCTGCCGCGCCCACCCTACGGGAAGCTGGTGCCTGCGTCAACCCAGAAGAAACAGCAGGCCCTTCTGCACGCCCACCCACGGGTGGGCTGGCCGTAGCGGCACACCCAGAGGTAATCGCAGGCCCTTCTGCATGCCCACCCACGGGTAGGCCGGCCGTGGCTGCACATCCAGAGGCAACCGCAGGGCCTTCTGCACACCCACCAACGGGTGGGCCGGCCGTGGCGGCACACTCAGAGGCAAACGCAAACCCTTCTGCACGCCCACCCACGGGTGGGCCGGCCGTGGCGGCACACGCAGAGCCACACGCAAACAGTTCTGCACGCCCACCCACTGGTGGATCGGCCGTGGCGGCACACTCAGAGGCAAACGCAAACCCTTTTGCACGCCCACCGACGGGTGGGCCGGCCGTGGCGACACACCCAGAGGCAACCGCAGGCTCTTCTGCACGCCCACACACGGGTGGGCCTACCGTGGCGGCACACCCAGGGGCAACCTCAGGCCTTTCTGCACGCCCACCCACGGGTAAGCTGGTCGTTGCGTCAACCCAGAAGAAACTGCAGGCCCTTCTGCACGCCCACCCACGGGTGGGCTGGCCGTGGCGGCACACCCAGATCTAATCGCAGGCCCTTCTGCACTCCCACCCACGGGTAGGCCGGCCGTGCCTGCACACCCAGAGGCAAACGCAGGCCCTTCTGCACACCCACCAATGGGTGGGCCGGCCGTGGCGGCACACCCAGGGGCAAACGCAGGCCCTTCTGCACCTCCACCCACGGGTGGGCCGGCCGTGGCGGCACACCCAGAGGCACCGCCAAACAGTTCAACACGCCCACCCGCAGGGTGGGCCGGCCGTCGGCGACACGCATTGAGGCACACGCAAACAGTTCTGGACGCCCACCCACGGGAAAGCTGGTCGTTGCGTCAACCCAGAAGAAACTGCAGGCCCTTCTGCACGCCCACCCACGGGTGGGCTGGCCGTCGCTGACACACCCAGATCTAATCGCAGGCCCTTCTGCACTCCCACCCACGGGTAGGCGGCCGTGCCTGCACACCCAGAGGCAACCGCAGGCCCTTCTGCACACCCACCAATGGGTGGGCCGGCCGTGGCGGCACACCCAGGGGGCAAACGCAGGCCCTTCTGCACCTCCACCCACGGGTGGGCGGCCGTGGCGGCACACCCAGAGGCACACGCAAACAGTTCTGCACGCCCACCCACGGGTGGGCCGGCCGTCGGCGGCACACATTGAGGCACACGCAAACAGTTCTGGACGCCCACCCACGGGAAAGCTGGTCGCTAGCGTCAACCCAGAAGAAACTGCAGGCCCTTCTGCACGCCCACCCACGGGTGGGCTGGCCGTGTGGCACACCCAGAGGTAAACGCAGGCCCTTCTGCATGCCCCACTCACGGGTAGGCCGGCCGTGGCAACACCCAGAGGCAACCACAGGCCTTCTGCACGCCCACCCACCGGGTGGGCCGGCCGTGATGGCGCGCCCAGAGGAAAACGCAGGCCCTTCTGCACGCCCCACCCACGGGTGGGCCGGCCGTGATGGCAGCACCCACGAGGCAACGCGAGGGCCTTCTGCACGCCCATCCACTGGTGGGCCGGCCGTGTCGGCAAACCCAGAGGCAACCACAGGCCCTTCTGCACGCCCACCCACGGGTGGGCCGGCCGTGGTGGCGCACCCAGAGGCAACCGCAGGCCCTTCTGCACGCCCACACACGGGTGGGCCGGTCGTGGTGGCACACTCAGAGGCACACACAAACAGTTCTGCACGCCCACCTACAGGTAAGCTAGTCGTTCGCGTCAACCCAGAGGCAAGCGCGAGGCCCTTCTGCACGCCCACGCATGCGGGTGGGCCGGCCGTGGCGGCCCACCCAGAGGCACTACGCAAACAGTTCTGCACGCCCACCCACGGGTGGGCCGGCCGTCTTGAACACCCAGAGGCACACGCAAACAGTTCTGCACGCCCACCCTACGGGTGGGCCGGCCTGGCGGCACACCCAGAGGCACACGCAAACAGTTCTGCACGCCCACCTACGGGTGGGCTGCTCGTTGCGTCAACCCAGAAGAAACTGCAGGCCCTTCTGCACGCCCACCCACGAGTGGGCTGGCCGTGGAGGCACACTCAGAGGTAATCGCAGGCCCTTCTGCATGCCCACCCACGGGTAGGCCGGCCGTGGCTGCACATCCAGAGGCAACCGCAGGGCCTTCTGCACACCCACCAACGGGTGGGCCGGCCGTGGCGGCACACTCAGAGGCAAACGCAAACCCTTCTGCACGCCCACCCACGGGTGGGCCGGCCGTGGCGGCACACGCAGAGCCACACGCAAACAGTTCTGCACGCCCACCCACGGGTGGACCGGCCGTGGCGGCACACTCAGAGACAAACGCAAACCCTTCTGCACGCCCACCCACGGGTGGGCCGGCCGTGGCGGCACACCCAGGGGCAACCTCAGGCCTTTCTGCACGCCCACCCACGGGTGGGCCGGCCGTGGCGGAACACCCAGAGGCACACGCAAACAGTTCTGCACGCCCAGCCCACGGGTGGGCCGGCCGTGGCGGCACACCCAGAGGCACACGCAAACAGTTCTGCACGCCCACCCACGGGTAAGCTGGTCGTTGCGTCAACCCAGAAGAAACTGCAGGCCCTTCTGCACGCCCACCCACGGGTGGGCTGGCCGTGGCGGCACACCCAGATCTAATCGCAGGCCCTTCTGCACTCCCACCCACGGGTGGGCCGGCCGTGGCGGCACACCCAGAGGCAAACGCAGGCCCTTCTGCACACCCACCAATGGGTGGGCCGGCCGTGGCGGCACACCCAGGGGCAAACGCAGGCCCTTCTGCACCTCCACCCACGGGTGGGCCGGCCGTGGCGGCACACCCAGAGGCACACGCAAACAGTTCAGCACGCCCACCCACGGGTGGGCCGGCCGTGGCGGCACACATTGAGGCACACGCAAACAGTTCTGGACGCCCACCCACGGGAAAGCTGGTCGTTGCGTCAACCCAGAAGAAACTGCAGGCCCTTCTGCACGTCCACCCACGGGTGGGCTGGCCGTGGCGGCACACCCAGAGGTAAACGCAGGCCCTTCTGCATGCCCACTCACGGGTAGGCCGGCCGTAGCGGCACGCCCAGAGGCAACCGCAGGCCCTTCTGCACACCCACCCACGGTAGGGCCGGCCGTGGCAACACACCCAGAGGCAACCACAGGCCCTTCTGCACGCCCACCCACGGGTGGGCCGGCCGTGGTGGCGCACCCACAGGCAACCGCAGGGCCTTCTGCACGCCCATCCACTGGTGGGCCGGCCGTGGCGGCAAACCCAGAGGCAACCGCAGGCCCTTCTGCACGCCCACCCACGGGTGGGCCGGCGGTAGCGGCACACCCAGAGGCAACCGCAGGCCCTTCTGCACGCCCACACACGGGTGGGCCGGTCGTGGTGGCACACCCAGAGGCACACACAAACAGTTCTGCACGCCCACCTACAGGTAAGCTGGTCGTTGCGTCAACCCAGAGGCAAACGCAGGCCCTTCTGCACGCCCACGCACGGGTGGGCCGGCCGTGGCGGCACACCCAGAGGCACACGCAAACAGTTCTGCACGCCCACCCACGGGTGGGCCGGCCGTGGCGGCACACCCAATGGCAAACGCAAACAGTTCTGCACGCCCACCCACGGGAAAGCTGGTCGTTGCGTCAACCCAGAAGAAACTGCAGGCCCTTCTGCACGCCCACCCACGGGTGGGCTGGCCGTGGCGGCACACCCAGAGGTAATCGCAGGCCCTTCTGCATGCCCACCCACGGGTAGGCCGGCCGTGGCTGCACACCCAGAGGCAACCGCAGGGCCTTCTGCACACCCACCAACGGGTGGGCCGGCCGTAACGGCACAGTCAGAGGCAAACGCAAAACCTTCTGCACGCCCAAGCACGGGTGGGCCGGCAGTGGCGGCACACCCAGAGGCAAACGCAAACCCTTCTGCACGCCCACCCACGGGTGGGCCGGCCGTGGCGGCACACCCAGAGGCAACCGCAGGCCCTTCTGCACGCCCACCCACGGGTGGGCCGGCCGTGGCGGCACACCCAATGGCAAACGCAAACAGTTCTGCACGCCAACTCACGGGTGGGCCGGTCGTGGCGGCACACCCAGAGGCACACGCTAACAGTTCTGCACGCCCACCCACGGGTAATCTGGACGTTGCGTCAACCCAGAAGAAACTGCAGGCCCTTCTGCACGCCCACCCACGAGTGGGCCGGCCATGGCGGCACACCCAGAGGCAAGCACAGGCCCTTCTGCACGCCCACACACTGCTGGGCCTACTGTGGCGGCACACCCAGGGGGAAAAGCAGGCCCTTCTGCACGCCCACCCACGGGTGGGCCGGCCGTGGCAGCACACCCAGAGGCACACGCAAACAGTTCTGCACGCCCACCTACGGGTGGGCCGGCCTTGGCGGCACACCCAGAGGCACACGCAAACAGTTCTGCACGCCCACCTACGGGTGGGCTGCTCGCTAGCGTCAACCCAGAAGAAACTGCAGGCCCTTCTGCACGCCCCACCCACGAGTGGGCTGGCCGTGGCGGCACACCCAGAGGTAATCGCGGGCCTTCTGCATGCCCACCCACGGGTAGGCCGGCCGTGGCTGCACATCCAGAGGCAAACGCAAACCCTTCTGCACGCCCCACCCACGGGTGGGAGCTGGCGCTCGTCATGACGCACATCGCGGAGAGCCACCACGCAAAACAGTTCTGCACGCCCACCCACGGGTGGACCGGCCGTGGCGGCACACCCAGAGGCACACGCAAACCCTTCTGCACGCCCACCCACGGGTGGGCCGGCCGTGGCGACACACCCAGAGGCAACCGCAGGCCCTTCTGCACGCCCACACACGGGTGGGCCCTACCGTAGCGGCACACCCAGGGGCAACCTCAGGCCTTTTTCTGCACGCCCCACCCACGGGTGGAGCCGGCCGTGTGAACACCCAGAGGCACACGCAAACAGTTCTGCACGCCCAGCCACGGGTGGGCCGGCCGTGGCGGCACACCCAGAGGCACACGCAAACAGTTCTGCACGCCCACCCACGGGTAAGCTGGTCGCTAAGGCCAACCCAGAAGAAACTGTAGGCCCTTCTGCACGCCCCACCCACGGGTGGGCTGGCCGTGGGCGGCACACCCATATCTAATCGCAGGGCCCTTCTGCACTCCCACCCACGGGTAGGCCGGCCGTGCCTGCACACCCAGAGGCAAACGCAGGCCCTTCTGCACACCCACCCACGGGCGGGCCGTGGCCGTATGCACACCCAGAGGCACACGCCAAACAGTTCAGCACGCCCCACCCACGGGTGGGCCGGCCGTCAGCGGCACACATTGAGGGACACGCAAACAGTTCTGGACGCCCACCCACGGGTAAGCTGGTTGTTGCGTCAACCCAGAAGAAACCGCAGGCCCTTCTGCACGCCCACCCACGGGTGGGCTGGGTGTGGCGGCACACCCAGAGGTAACCGCAGGCCCTTCAGCAAGCCCAACCACGGGTGGGCCGGCCGTGGCGACACACCCAGAGGCAAACGCAGGCCCTTCTTCACGCCCACCCACGGGTGGGCCGGCCGTGGCGGCACACCCAGAGGCACCCGCAAACAGTTCTGCACGCCCACACACGGTTGGCCGGCCGTAGCGGCACAGTCAGAGGCAACCGCTGGGCCTTATGCACGCCCACCCACAGGTGGGCCGGCCGTCGCGGCACACCCAGAGCCACACGCAAACAGTTCTGCACGCCCACCCACGGGTGGGCGACCGTGGCGGCACACCCAGAGGCACACGCAAACAGTTCTGCACGCCCACCCACGGGAAAGCTGGTCGTTGCGTCAACCCAGAAGAAACAGCAGGCCCTTCTGCACGCCCACCCACGGGTGGGCTGGCCGTAGCGGCACACCCAGAGGTAATCGCAGGCCCTTCTGCATGCCCACCCACGGGTAGGCCGGCCGTGGCTGCACATCCAGAGGCAACCGCAGGGCCTTCTGCACACCCACCAACGGGTGGGCCGGCCGTGGCGGCACACTCAGAGGCAAACGCAAACCCTTCTGCACGCCCACCCACGGGTGGGCCGGCCGTGGCGGCACACGCAGAGCCACACGCAAACAGTTCTGCACGCCCACCCACGGGTGGACCGGCCGTGGCGGCACACTCAGAGGCAAACGCAAACCCTTCTGCACGCCCACCCACGGGTGGGCCGGCCGTGGCGACACACCCAGAGGCAACCGCAGGCTCTTCTGCACGCCCACACACGGGTGGGCCTACCGTGGCGGCACACCCAGGGGCAACCTCAGGCCTTTCTGCACGCCCACCCACGGGTGGGCCGGCCGTGGCGGAACACCCAGAGGCACACGCAAACAGTTCTGCACGCCCAGCCACGGGTGGGCCGGCCGTGGCGGCACACCCAATGGCAAACGCAAACAGTTCTGCACGCCCACCCACGGGAAAGTTGGTCGTTGCGACAACCCAGAAGAAACTGCAGGCCCTTCTGCACGCCCACCCACGGGTGGGCCGGCCGTGGCGGCACACCAATGGCAAACGCAAACAGTTCTGCACGCCAACTCACGGGTGGGCCGGTCGTGGCGGCACACCCAGAGGCACACGCTAACAGTTCTGCACGCCCACCCACGGGTAATCTGGACGCTAGCGTCAACCCAGAAGAAACTGCAGGCCCTTCTGCACCTTCACCCACGAGAGTGGGCCGGCCATGGCGGCACACCCAGAGGCAAAGCACAGGCCCTTCTGCACGCCCCACACACTGCTGGGCCTACTGTGGCGGCACACCCAGGGGGAAAAGCAGGCCCTTCTGCACGCCCACCCACGGGTGGGCCGGCCGTGGCAGCACACCCAGAGGCACACGCAAACAGTTCTGCACGCTCACCTACGGGTGGGCCGGCCTTGGCGGCACACCCAGAGGCACACGCAAACAGTTCTGCACGCCCACCTACGGGTGGGCTGCTCGTTGCGTCAACCCAGAAGAAACTGCAGGCCCTTCTGCACGCCCACCCACGAGTGGGCTGGCCGTGGCGGCACACCCAGAGGTAATCGCAGGCCCTTCTGCATGCCCACCCACGGGTAGGCCGGCCGTGGCTGCACATCCAGAGGCAAACGCAAACCCTTCTGCACGCCCACCCACGGGTGGGCCGGCCGTGGCGGCACACGGAGAGCCACCCGCAAACAGTTCTGCACGCCCACCCACGGGTGGACCGGCCGTGGGCGGCACACCCAGAGGCACACGCAAAACCGCTTCTGCACGCCCCACCCACGGGTGGGCCGGCCGTATGGCGACACCCAGAGGCAACCGCGAGGCCCTTCTGCACGCCCACACACGGGTGGGCCCTACCGTGGCGGCACACCCAGGGGCAACCTCAGGCCCTTTCTGCACGCTTCACCCACGGGTGGGCCGGCCGTGGCGAACACCCAGAGGCACACGCAAACAGTTCTGCACGCCCAGCCACGGGTGGGCCGGCCGCGGGCGGCACACCCAGAGGCACACGCGAAACAGTTCTGCACGCCCACCCACGGGTAAGCTGGTCGTTAAGCGTCAACCCAGAAGAAACTGTAGGCTCCTTCTGCACGCTTCACTCCACGGGTGGGCTGGCCGTGGCGGCACACCCATATCTAATCGCAGGCCCTTCTGCACTCCCACCCACGGGTAGGCCGGCCGTGCCTGCACACCCAGAGGCAAACGCAGGCCCTTCTGCACACCCACCCACGGGCGGGCCGGCCGTGGCGGCACACCCAGAGGCACACGCAAACAGTTCAGCACGCCCACCCACGGGTGGGCCGGCCGTGGCGGCACACATTGAGGGACACGCAAACAGTTCTGGACGCCCACCCACGGGTAAGCTGGTTGTTGCGTCAACCCAGAAGAAACCGCAGGCCCTTCTGCACGCCCACCCACGGGTGGGCTGGGTGCAGGGCGGCACACCCAGAGGTAACCGCAGGCCCTTCAGCAAGCCCAACCACGGGTGGGCCGGCCGTGGCGACACACCCAGAGGCAAACGCAGGCCCTTCTTCACGCCCACCCACGGGTGGGCCGGCCGTGGCGGCACACCCAGAGGCACCCGCAAACAGTTCTGCACGCCCACACACGGTTGGCCGGCCGTGGCGGCACAGTCAGAGGCAACCGCTGGGCCTTATGCACGCCCACCCACAGGTGGGCCGGCCGTCGCGGCACACCCAGAGCCACACGCAAACAGTTCTGCACGCCCACCCACGGGTGGGCCGACCGTGGCGGCACACCCAGAGGCACACGCAAACAGTTCTGCACGCCCACCCACGGGAAAGCTGGTCGCTGCGCCAACCCAGAAGAAACAGCAGGCTCCTTCTGCACGCCCACCCACGGGTGGGCTGGCCGTAGCGGCACACCCAGAGGTAATCGCGAGGCCCTTCTGCATGCCCACCCACGGGTAGGCCGGGCCGGGGCTGCACATCCAGAGGCAACCGCGGGGCCTTCTGCACACCCACCAACGGGTGGGCCGGCCGTGGCGGCACACTCAGAGGCAAACGCAAACCCTTCTGCACGCCCCACCCACGGGTGGGCCGGCCGTAGCGGCACACGCAGAGGCCACACGCAAACAGTTCTGCACGCCCACCCACGGGTGGACCGGGCCGTAGCGGCACACTCAGAGGCAAACGCAAACCCTTCTGCACGCCCCACCCACGGGTGGGCCGGCCGTGGCGACACACCCAGAGGCAAACGCAGGCTCTTCTGCACGCCCACACACGGGTGGGGCCTACCGTGGCGGCACAGCCAGGGGCAACCTCAGGCGCCTTTTTCTGCACGCCCACCCACGGGTGGGCCGGCCGTGGCGGAACACCCAGAGGCACACGCAAACAGTTCTGCACGCCCAGCCGCACGGGTGGGCCGGCCGTGGCGGCACACCCAATGGCAAACGCAAACAGTTCTGCACGCCCACCCACGGGAAAGTTGGTCGTTGCGACAACCCAGAAGAAACTGCAGGCCCTTCTGCACGCCCACCCACGGGTGGGCTGGCCGTGGGCGCACACCCAGATCTAATCGCAGGCCCTTCTGCATGTCCACCCACGGGTAGGCCGGCCGTGGCTGCACACCCAGAGGCAACCGCAGGGCCTTCTGCACACCCACCAACGGGTGGGCCGGCCGTGGCGGCACAGTCAGAGGCAAATGCAAAACCTTCTGGACGCCCAAGCACGGGTGGGCCGGCAGTGGCGGCACACCCAGAGGCAAACGCAAACCCTTCTGCACGCCCACCCACGGGTGGGCCGGCCGTGGCGGCACACCAATGGCAAACGCAAACAGTTCTGCACGCCAACTCACGGGGGGGCCGGTCGTGGCGGCACACCCAGAGGCACACGCTAACAGTTCTGCACGCCCACCCACGGGTAATCTGGACGCTAAGGCCAACCCAGAAGAAACTGCAGGCCCTTCTGCACGCCCACCCACGAGTGGGCCGGCCATGGCGGCACACCCAGAGGCAAGCGCAGGCCCTTCTGCACGCCCACACACTGCTGGGCCTACTGTGGCGGCACACCCAGGGGGAAAAGCAGGCCCTTCTGCACGCCCAAGCACGGGTGGGCCGGCCGTGGCAGCACACCCAGAGGCACACGCAAACAGTTCTGCACGCCCACCTACCGGTGGGCCGGCCTTGGCGGCACACCCAGAGGCACACGCAAACAGTTCTGCACGCCCACCCACGGGTGGGCTGCTCGCTAGCGCCAACCCAGAAGAAACTGTAGGCCCTTCTGCACGCCCCACCCACGAGTGGGCTGGCCGCGGGCGGCACACCCAGAGGTAATCGCGAGGCCCTTCTGCATGCCCACCCACGGGTAGGCCGGCCGTGGCTGCACATCCAGAGGCAACCGCAGGGCCTTCTGCACACCCACCAACGGGTGGGCCGGGCCGCGGCGCACACTCCAGAGGCAAACGCAAACCCTTCTGCACGCCCCACCCACGGGTGGGCCGGCCCTGGCCGGCACACGCAGAGCCACCCGTAACAGTTCTGCACGCTCACCCACGGGTAAGCTGGTCGCTAAGGCCAACCCAGAAGAAACTGTAGGCTCTTCTGCACGCCCCACCCACGGGTGGGCTGGCCGCGGCGGCACACCCATAGTCTAATCGCAGGCCCTTCTGCACTCCCACCCACGGGTAGGCCGGCCGTGCCTGCACACCCAGAGGCAAACGCAGGCCCTTCTGCACACCCACCCACGGGCGTGGTCGGCCGTGGGCGGCACACCCAGAGGCACACGCGAACAGTTCAGCACGCCCTCACCCACGGGTGGGCCGGCCGTGGCGGCACACATTGAGGCACACGCAAACAGTTCTGGACGCCCACCCACGGGTAAGCTGGTTGTTGCGTCAACCCAGAAGAAACTGCAGGCCCTTCAGCAAGCCCAACCACGGGTGGGCCGGCCGTATGCACACACCCAGAGGCAACCGCAGGCCCTTCTTCACGCCCACCCACGGGTGGGCCGGCCGTGGCGGCACACCCAGAGGCACACGCAAACAGTTCTGCACGCCCACACACGGTTGGCCGGCCGTAGCGCACAGTCAGAGGCAACCGCTGGGCCTTATGCACGCCCACCCACAGGTGGGCCGGCCGTCGCGGCACACCCAGAGCCACACGCAAACAGTTCTGCACGCCCACCCACGGGTGGGCCGACAGTGGCGACACACCCAGAGGCACACGCAAACAGTTCTGCACGCCCACCCACGGGAAAGCTGGTCGCTAAGGCCAACCCAGAAGAAACAGCAGGCCCTTCTGCACGCCCACCCACCGGTGGGCTGGCCGTAGCGGCACACCCAGAGGTAATCGCAGGCCCTTCTGCATGCCCACCCACGGGTAGGCCGGCCGTGGCTGCACATCCAGAGGCAACCGCAGGGCCTTCTGCACACCCACCAACGGGTGGGCCGGCCGTGGCGGCACACTCAGAGGCAAACGCAAACCCTTCTGCACGCCCCACCCACGGGTGGGTCGGCCGTGGGCGGCACACGCAGAGCCACACGCGAACAGTTCTTCACGCCCCACCCACGGGTGGACCGGCCGTGGCGGCACACTCAGAGGCAAACGCAAACCCTTCTGCACGCTTCACCCACGGGTGGGCCGGCCGTGGCGACACACCCAGAGGCAACCGCAGGCTCTTCTGCACGCCCCACACACGGGTGGGCCTACCGTGGCGGCACACCCAGGGGCAACCTCAGGCCTTTCTGCACGCCCACCCACGGGTGGGCCGGCCGTGGCGGAACACCCAGAGGCACACGCAAACAGTTCTGCACGCCCAGCCACGGGTGGGCCGGCCGTGGCGGCACACCCAGAGGCACACGCAGAACAGTTCTGCACGCCCCACCCACGGTTAAGATGGTCGCTGCGTCAACCCAGAAGAAACTGCAGGCTTCCTTCTGCACGCCCACCCACGGGTGGGCTGGCCGTGGCGGCACACCCAGAGGTAATCGCGAGGCCCTTCTGCACTCCCACCCACGGTAGGGTCGGCCGTGCCTGCACACCCAGAGGCAAACGCAGGGCCCTTCTGCACACTCCCACCAATGGGTGGGCCGGCCGTGGCGCACACCCAGGGGCAACCGCAGGCCCTTCTGCACCTCCACCCACGGGTGGGCCGGGCAGTGGCGGCACACCCAGAGGCACACGCGAAACAGTTCAGCACGCCCCACCCACGGGTCGGTCCGCCCGCGTGCGCACACATTGAGGCACACGCGAACAGTTCTGGACGCCCACCCACGGGTAAGCTGGTCGCTAAGCGCCAACCCAGAAGAAACTGCAGGCTCTTTCTGCACGCCTCACCCACGGTGGGCTGGCCGCGGGCGCACACCCAGAGGTAACCGCGAGGCCCTTCAGCAAGCTCCAACCATCGGGTGGGCCGGCCGTAGGGCGCACACCCAGAGGCAACCGCAGGCTCTTCTTCACGCCCCACCCATCGGGTGGGCCGGGCCTTGGCGCACACCCAGAGGCACACGCAAACAGTTCTGCACGCCCCACACACGGTTTGGCCGGCCGTAGCGGCACAGTCAGAGGCAACCGCTGGGCCTTATGCACGCCCACCCACAGGCGGGCCGGCCGTCGCGGCACACCCAGAGCCACACGCAAACAGTTCTGCACGCCCACCCACGGCTGGGCGACCGTGGCGGCACACCCAGAGGCACACGCAAACAGTTCTTCACGCCCACCTACGGGTGGGCCGGCCGTGGCGGCACACCCAGAGGCACACGCAAACAGTTCTGCACGCCCACCCACGGGTGGGCCAACCGTGGCGGCACACCCAGAGGCACACGCAAACAGTTCTGCACGCCCACCCACGGGTAAGCTGGTCGTTGCGTCAACCCAGAAGAAACTGCAGGCCCTTCTGCACGCCCACCCACGGGTGGGCCGCCGTGGCGGCAAACCCAGAGGCAACCGCGAGGCCCTTCTGCACTCTCCACCCATCGGTGGGCCGGGCAGTAGCGGCACACCCAGAGGCAACCGCGAGGCTCCTCCTGCACGCCCACACACCGGGTGGGCCGGTCGTGGTGGCACACCCAGAGGCACACACAAACAGTTCTGCACGCCCACCTACAGGTAAGCTGGTCGTTGCGTCAACCCAGAGGCAAACGCAGGCCCTTCTGCACGCCCACGCATCGGGTGGGCCGGCCGTGGCTGCACACCCAGAGGCACACGCGAAACAGTTCTGCACGCCACCCACGGGTGGGCCGGCCGCGGGCGGCACACCCAATGGCAAACGCGAAACAGTTCTGCACGCCCACCCACGGGAAAAGCTGGTCGCTGCGTCAACCCAGAAGAAACAGCAGGCCCTTCTGCACGCCCACCCACGGGTGGGCCGGCCGCGGGCGTGCACACCCAGAGGTAATCGCGAGGCCCTTCTGCACTCCCACCCACGGGTAGGCCGGCCGTGGCTGCACACCCAGAGGCAACCGCAGGGCCTTCTGCACACCCACCAACGGTTGGCCGGGCCGTGGCGTGCACAGTCAGAGGCAAACGCGAAACCCTTCTGCACGCCTTCAAGCACGGGTGGGCCGGGCAGTGGCGTGCACACCCAGAGGCAAACGCGAAACCCTTCTGCACGCTTCACCCACGGGTGGGCCGGCCGAAGCGGCACACCCAGAGGCAACCGCGAGGCCCTTCTGCACGCTCCCCACCCACGGGTGGGCCGGCCGTGGGCGGCACACCCAGAGGCACACGCAAACAGTTCTGCACGCCAACTCACGGTGGGCCGGTCGCGGGCGCACACCCAGAGGCACACGCTAACAGTTCTGCACGCCCCACCCACAGGTAATCTGGACGCTAAGGCCAACCCAGAAGAAACTGCAGGCTCTTCTGCACGCCCCACCCACGCAGTGGGTCGGACATGGCGGCACACCGAGAGGCAAGCGCGAGGCCCTTCTGCACGCCCACCCACGGGTGGGTCGGGCGGTAGCGCACACCCAGAGGCAACCGCAGGCTCTTCTGCACGCCCCCACACACGGGTGGGCCGGGTCGCGGGTGGCACACCCAGAGGCACACACAAACAGTTCTGCACGCCCCACCTACATGTACGCTGGTCGTATGAGTCACAACTCCAGAGGCAAACGCAGGCCCTTCTGCACGCCTTCACGCGACGGGTGGGCTCGGCCGCGGGCGGCACACCCAGAGGCACACGCAAACAGTTCTGCACGCTTCACCCACGGGTGGGCCGGGCGTGGCGCACACCCAATGGCAACGCAAACAGTTCTGCACGCCCACCCACGGGAAAGCTGGTCGCTAGTGCCAACCCAGAAGAAACTGCAGGCTCCTTCTGCACGCCCCACACACTGGTGGGCCTACCGTGGCGTGCACACCCAAGGGGAAAAGCAGGCTCCTTCTGCACGCCCACCCACGGGTGGGTCGGCCGTGAGCGGCACAACGTCAGAGGCAAACGCAAAACCTTCTGCACGCCTAAGCACGGGTGGGCCGGCAGTGGCGCGGCACACCCAGAGGCAAACGCAGAAACCCTTCTGCACGCTTCACCCACGGGTGGGCCGGCCGCGGGCGCACACCCAGAGGCAACCGCAGGCCCTTCTGCACGCTTCACCCACGGGTGGGCCGGCCGCGGGCGGCACACCCAGAGGCACACGCAAACAGTTCTGCACGCCAACTCACGGGTGGGCCGGGCCGTGGCGCACACCCAGAGGCAAACGCGAAACCCTTCTGCACGCTTCACCCACGGGTGGGCCGCCGCGGGCGCACACGCAGAGCCACACGCAAACAGTTCTGCACGCCCCACCCACGGGTGGACCGGGCCGTATGCACACTCCAGAGGCAAACGCAAACCCTTCTGAACGCTTCACCCACGGGTGGGCCGGCCGTGGCGACACACCCAGAGGCAACCGCAGGCTCTTCTGCACGCCCACACACGGGTGGGCCTACCGTATGGCGCACACCCAGGGCAACCTCAGGCCTTTTCTGCACGCTTCACCCACGGGTGGGCCGGGCCGTGGCGGCACACCCAGAGGCACACGCAAACAGTTCTGCACGCCCAGCCACGGGTGGGCCGGCCGTGGCGGCACACCCAGAGGCACACGCAGAAACAGTTCTGCACGCCCACCCACGGGTAAGCTGGTCGCTATGCCAACCCAGAAGAAACTGCAGGCCCTTCTGCACGCCCCACCCATCGGTAGGCCGGCCGTGCCTGCACACCCAGAGGCAAACGCAGGCTCCTTCTGCACACCCACCAATGGGTGGGCCGGGCCGTGCGGCACACCCAGGGGCAAACGCAGGCCCTTCTGCACCTCTCCACCCACGGGTGGGTCGGGCCGTGGGCGTGCACACCCAGAGGCACACGCAAACAGTTCAGCACGCCTACCCACGGGTGGGTCGGCCGTGGGCGGCACACATTGAGGCACACGCAAACAGTTCTGGACGCCCCACCCACGGGAAAAGCTGGTCGCTAAGGCCAACCCAGAAGAAACTGTAGGCTCTTTCTGCACGCTTCACCCACGGGTGGGCTGGCCGTGGCGGCACACCCAGAGGCAAGCGCAGGCCCTTCTGCACGCCTACACACTGGTGGGCCTACCGTGGCGGCACACCCAGGGGGAAAAGCAGGCCCTTCTGCACGCCCACCCACGGGTGGGCCGGCCGTGGCAGCACACCCAGAGGCACACGCAAACCCTTCTGCACGCCCAAGCACGGGTGGGCCGGCAGTGGCGGCACACCCAGAGGCAAACGCAAACCCTTCTGCACGCCCACCCACGGGTGGGCCGGCCGTGGCGGCACACCCAGGGGCAAACGCAGGGCTCTTTCTGCACGCCCCACCCACGGGTGGGCCGGGCCGCGGGCGGCACAGCCAGAGGCACACGCAAACAGTTCTGCACGCCAACTCACGGGTGGGCCGGCCGTGGCGGCACACCCAGAGGCACACGCTAACAGTTCTGCACGCCCCACCCACGGGTAATCTGGACGCTAAGGCCAACCCAGAAGAAACTGCAGGCTCTTCTGCACGCCTACCCACGAGTGGGCCGGCCATGGCGTGCACACCCAGAGGCAAGCGCAGGCCCTTCTGCACGCCCACACACTGCTGGGCCTACCGTGGGCGGCACACCCAGGGGGGAAAAGCAGGCCTTTCTGCACGCCCACCCACGGGTGGGCCGGCCGTGGCAGCACACCCAGAGGCACACGCAAACAGTTCTGCACGCTCACCCACGGGTGGGCCGGCCTTGGCGGCACACCCAGAGGCACACGCGAACAGTTCTGCACGCCCACCCACGGGTGGGCTGCTCGCTAGGCCAACCCAGAAGAAACTGCAGGCCCTTCTGCACGCCCACCCACGAGTGGGCCGCCCATGGCGGCACACCCAGAGGCAAGCGCAGGCCCTTCTGCACGCTTCACACACCGCTGGGCCTACCGCAGGGCGCACACCCAGGGGGGAAACGCAGGCCCTTCTGCACGCCCACCCACGGGTGGGCCGGGCCGTGGCAGCACACCCAGAGGCACACGCAAACAGTTCTGCACGCCCACCCACGGGTGGGCCGCCTTGGCGGCACACCCAGAGGCACACGCAAACAGTTCTGCACGCCCACCCACGGGTGGGCTGCTCGCTAAGGCCAACCCAGAAGAAACTGTAGGCTCTTCTGCACGCCCCACCCACGAGTGGGCTGGCCGCGGGCGGCACACCCAGAGGTAATCGCAGGCCCTTCTGCACTCCCACCCACGGGTAGGGCCGGCCGTGGCTGCACTCTCAGAGGCAACCGCAGGGCCTTCTGCACACCCACCAACGGGTGGGCCGGGCCGTGGCGGCACACCCAGGGGAAAATGCAGGCCCTACTGCACGCCTTCACCCACGGGTGCGCCGGCCGCGGGCGTGCACACGCAGAGCCACACGCGAAACAGTTCTGCACGCCCATCCACGGGATGGTACGCCGTGGCGCACACCCAGAGGCACACGCAAACAGTTCTGCACGCCCACCCACGGAAAGCTGGTCGCTAGCGCCAACCCAGAAGAAACAGCAGGCTCTTCTGCACGCCTCACCCACGGGTGGGCTGGCCGTAGCCGCACACCCAGAGGTAATCGCGAGGCCCTTCTGCATGCCCACCCACGGGTAGGCCGGCCGTGGCTGCACATCCAGAGGCAACCGCAGGGCCTTCTGCACACCCACCAACCGGGTGGGCCGGGCCGGGCATGCACACTCAGAGGCAAACGCGAAACCCTTCTGCACGCCCACCCACGGGTGGGCCGGCCGCGGGCGCACACGCAGAGCCACACGCAAACAGTTCTGCACGCCCACCCACGGGTGGACCGGCCGTATGCACACTCAGAGGCAAACGCAAACCCTTCTGCACGCCCCACCCACGGGTGGGCCGGGCCGTGCTTTACACACCCAGAGGCAACCGCAGGCTCTTCTGCACGCCCCACACACGTGGTGGGCCTACCGCCGGGCGGCACACCCAGGGGCAACTCAGGCTCTTTCTGCACGCCTCACCCACGGGTGGGCCGGGCCGCGGCGGCACACCCAGAGGCACACGCAAACAGTTCTGCACGCCCAGCCACGGGTGGGCCGGGCCGCGGGCGGCACACCCAGAGGCACACGCGAAACAGTTCTGCACGCCCCACCCACGGGTAAGCTGGTCGCTAAGGCCAACCCAGAAGAAACTGCAGGCTCTTTCTGCACGCCCCACCACGTGGTGGGCTGGCCGTGGCGGCACACCCAGATCTAATCGCAGGCCCTTCTGCACTCCCACCCATCGGTAGGCCGGCCGCGCCTGCACACCCAGAGGCAAACGCAGACCCTTCTGCACACCCACCAATGGGTGGGCCGGCCGTGGCGGCACACCCAGGGGCAAACGCAGGCTTTTCTGCACTCTCCACTCCACGGGTGGGCCGGGCCGCGGGCGGCACACCCAGAGGCACACGCGAAACAGTTCAGCACGCCCACCCACGGGTGGGCCGGCCGTAGGGCGCACACATTGAGGCACACGCAAACAGTTCTGGACTCCCCCACCCACGGGAAAGCTGGTCGCTAAGGCCAACCCAGAAGAAACTGCAGGCTCTTCTGCACGCTCCACCCACGGGTGGGCTGGCCGTGGCGGCACACCCAGAGGCAAGCCGCAGGCCCTTCTGCACGCCCACACACTGGTGGGCCGGGCCGCGGGCGGCACACCCAGAGGCAAACGCAGGCCCTTCTGCACGCCCCACCCACGGGTGGGCCGGCCGGGCAGCACACCCAGAGGCACACGCGAAACCCTTCTGCACGCCCCAAGCACGGGTGGGCCGGGCAGTGGCGCACACCCAGAGGCAAACGCAAACCCTCTTCTGCACGCTCACCCACGGGTGGGCCGCCGTGGGCGCACACCCAGAGGGGCAAACGCAGGGCCCTTCTGCACCTCCACCCACGGGTGGGCCGGCCGTAAGGGCACAGCCAGAGGCACACGCAAACAGTTCTGCATCGCCAACTCACGGGTGGGTCGGGTCGGGCGCACACCCAGAGGCACACGCTAACAGTTCTGCACGCCCCACCCACGGGTAATCTGGACGCTAAGGCCAACCCAGAAGAAACTGCAGGCCCTTCTGCACGCCTTCACTCCACGAAAAGTGGGTCGCCATGGCGCACACCCAGAGGCAAGCCGCGAGGCCCTTCTGCACGCCCCACTCACCGTTGGGCCTACCGTGGCGTGCACACCCAGGGGGAAAAGCAGGCTCCTTCTGCACGCTCCACCCACGGGTGGGCCGGCCGTGGCAGCACACCCAGAGGCACACGCAAACAGTTCTGCACGCCCACCCACGGGTGGGCCGGCCTTGGCGGCACACCCAGAGGCACACGCAGAACAGTTCTGCACGCCCACTCCACGGGTGGGCTGCTCGCTGCGCCAACCCAGAAGAAACTGCAGGCCCTTCTGCACGCCTACCCACGCAGTGGGCCGCCATGGCGGCACACCCAGAGGCAAGCGCAGGCCCTTCTGCACGCCCACCCACTGCTGGGCCTGCCGCGGGCGCACACCCAGGGGCAAACGCAGGCCCTTCTGCACGCCCCACCCACGGCTGGGCCGGGCCGTGGCAGCACACCCAGAGGCACACGCAAACAGTTCTTGCACGCCTTACCCACGCTGGTGGGCCGCCTTGGGCGGCACACCCAGAGGCACACGCGAACAGTTCTGCACGCTTCACTCCACGGGTGGGCTGCTCGCTATGCCAACCCAGAAGAAACTGTAGGTTCTTCTGCACGCTTCACCCACGAGTGGGCTGGCCGTGGGCGGCACACCCAGAGGTAATCGCAGGCCCTTCTGCACTCCCACCCACGGGTAGGGCCGGCCGTGGCTGCACACTCAGAGGCAACCGCAGGGCCGTTCTGCACACTCACCAACGGGTGGGCCGGCCGTATGCACACCCAGGGGAAAATGCAGGCCCTACTGCACGCTTCACCCACGGGTGCGCCGCCGCAGGGCGCACACGCAGAGGCACACGCAAACAGTTCTGCACGCCCATCCACGGGATGGTTGCCGGCCGTGGCGGCACACCCAGAGGCACACGCAAACAGTTCTGCACGCCCACCCACGGAAAGCTGGTCGCTATGCCAACCCAGAAGCAAACAGGCAGGCCCTTCTGCACGCTTCACCCACGGGTGGGCTGGCCGTAGCCGCACACCCAGAGGTAATCGCAGGCTCTTCTGCATGCCCACCCACGGGTAGGCCGGCCGTGGCTGCACATCCAGAGGCAACCGCAGGGCTCTTCTGCACACCCACCAACGGGTGGGCCGGCCGTATGCACACTCAGAGGCAAACGCAAACCCTTCTGCACGCTTCACCCACGGTGGGTCGGGCCGTGGCGCACACGCAGAGCCACACGCAAACAGTTCTGCACGCCCCACCCACGGGTGGACCGCCGTAGGGCGCACACTCAGAGGCAAACGCAAACCCTTCTGCACGCCTCACCCACGGGTGGGCCGCCGTGGCGACACACCCAGAGGCAACCGCAGGCTCTTCTGCACGCCCCACACACGGGTGGGCCTACCGCGGGCGGCACACCCAGGGGCAACCTCAGGCCCTTTCTGCACGCTTCACCCACGGGTGGGCCGGCCGGGCGGCACACCCAGAGGCACACGCAAACAGTTCTGCACGCCCAGCCACGGGTGGGCCGGCCGTGGCGCACACCCAGAGGCACACGCAACAGTTCTGCACGCCCCACCCACGGGTAAGCTGGTCGCTAAGGGCCAACCCAGAAGAAACTGCAGGCCCTTCTGCACGCCTACCCACGGGTAGGCCGGGCCGCCTGCGCACACCCAGAGGCAAACGCAGGCCCTTCTGCACACCCACCAATGGGTGGGCCGCCGTGGCGCACACCCAGGGGCAAACGCAGGCCCTTCTGCACCTCCACCCACGGGTGGGCCGGGCCGGGCGGCACACCCAGAGGCACACGCGAACAGTTCAGCACGCCCACCCACGGGTGGGCCGGCCGTGGGCGCACACATTGAGGCACACGCAAACAGTTCTGGACGCCCACCCACGGGAAAGCTGGTCGCTAAGGCCAACCCAGAAGAAACTGTAGGTTCTTTCTGCACGCCCCACCCATCGGGTGGGCTGGCCGTGGCGGCACACCCAGAGGCAACCGCAGGCCCTTCTGCACGCCCCACACACTGGTGGGCCGACCGCGGGCGGCACACCCAGGGGGAAACGCAGGCTCTTCTGCACGCCCACCCACGGGTGGGCCGGCCGCGGGCAGCACACCCAGAGGCACACGCAAACCCTTCTGCACGCCCCACCCACGGGTGGGCCGGGCAGTGGCGCACACCCAGAGGCAAACGCAGAACCCTTCTGCACGCTTCACCCACGGGTGGGCCGGCCGTGCTGCACACCCAGGGGCAAACGCAGGCCCTTCTGCACCTCCACCCACCGGGTGGGCCGGGCCGCGGGCGGCACAGCCAGAGGCACACGCAAACAGTTCTGCACGCCAACTCACGGGTGGGCCGGCCGGGCGGCACACCCAGAGGCACACGCTAACAGTTCTGCACGCCCCACCCACGGGTAATCTGGTCGCTAAGGCCAACCCAGAAGAAACTGCAGGCCCTTCTGCACGCCCACCCACGAGTGGGTCGCCATGGCGCACACCCAGAGGCAAGCTGCAGGCCCTTCTGCACGCCCACACACCGCTGGGCCTACCGTAGGGCGCACACCCAGGGGGAAAAGCAGGCTCTTCTGCACGCCCCACCCACGGGTGGGCCGGGCCGTGGCAGCACACCCAGAGGCACACGCAAACAGTTCTGCACGCCACCCACGGGTGGGCCGGCCTTATGGGCGGCACACCCAGAGGCACACGCAAACAGTTCTGCACGCCCACCCACGGGTGGGCTGCCCTGCTATGTCAACCCAGAAGAAACTGCAGGCCCTTCTGCACGCCCACCCACGAAAGTGGGCCGGGCCATGGCGGCACACCCAGAGGCAAGCGCAGGCCCTTCTGCACGCCCCACACACCGCTGGGCCTACCGCGGGCGCACACCCAGGGGAAAAGCAGGCCCTTCTGCACGCCCACCCACGGGTGGGCCGGGCCGTGGCAGCACACCCAGAGGCACACGCGAAACAGTTCTGCACGCCCACCCACGGGTGGGCCGGCCTTGGCGGCACACCCAGAGGCACACGCAAACAGTTCTGCACGCCCACCCACGGGTGGGCTGCTCGCTGCGTCAACCCAGAAGAAACTGCAGGTTCTTCTGCACGCCCCACCCACGAATGAGTGGGGCTGGCCGTGGGCGGCACACCCAGAGGTAATCGCGAGGCCCTTCTGCACTCCCCCACCCACGGGTAGGCCGGCCGTGGCTGCACACTCAGAGGCAACCGCAGGGCCTTCTGCACACCCACCAACGGGTGGGTCGGCCGTGGGCGGCACACCCAGGGGAAAATGCAGGCCCTACTGCACGCCCACCCATCGGGTGCGCCGGCCGTGGCGTGCACACGAAGAGCCACACGCAAACAGTTCTGCACGCCCACCCACGGATGGGGCCGGCCGTGGCGGCACACCCAGAGGCACACGCAAACAGTTCTGCACGCCCACCCACGGGAAAGCTGGTCGCTGCGCCAACCCAGAAGAAACAGCAGGCTCTTCTGCACGCCCCACCCACGGGTGGGCTGGCCGTGAGCGCACACCCAGAGGTAATCGCGAGGCCCTTCTGCATGCCCACCCACGGGTAGGCCGGCCGTGGCTGCACATCCAGAGGCAACCGCAGGGCCTTCTGCACACCCACCAACGGGTGGGCCGGGCCGTGGCGGCACACTCCAGAGGCAAACGCGAAACCCTTCTGCACGCCCACCCACGGTGGGCCGCCGTATGCACACTCAGAGCCACACGCGAAAAGTTCTGCACGCCCACCCACGGGTGGACCGGCCGTGGCGCACACTCAGAGGCAAACGCGAAACCCTTCTGCACGCCCACCCACGGGTGGGCCGGCCGTGGCGACACACCCAGAGGCAACCGCAGGCTCTTCTGCACGCTTCCACACACGGGTGGGCCTACCGCGGGCGCACACCCAGGGGCAATTTCAGGCCTTTCTGCACGCTCACCCACGGGTGGGCCGGCCGTGGCGGCACACCCAGAGGCACACGCAAACAGTTCTGCACGCCCACCCACGGGTGGGCCGGCCGTGGCGGCACACCCAGAGGCACACGCAAACAGTTCTGCACGCCCACCCACGGGTAAGCTGGTCGCTATGCCAACCCAGAAGAAACTGCAGGCTCTTCTGCACGCTTCACCCATCGGGTGGGCTGGCCGTGGCGCACACCCAGATCTAATCGCAGGCCCTTCTGCACTCCCCACCCACGGGTAGGCCGGCCGCGTTCTGCACACCCAGAGGCAAACGCAGGCCCTTCTGCACACCCACCAATGGGTGGGCCGGGCCGTGGCGGCACACCCAGGGGCAACCGCAGGCCCTTCTGCACCTTCCACCCACGGGTGGGCCGGCCGTGGCGGCACACCCAGAGGCACACGCAAACAGTTCAGCACGCCTCACCCATCGGTGGGCCGGCCGTAAGGCACACATTGAGGCACACGCAAAAGAGTTCAGGACGCTCACCCACGGGAAAGCTGGTCGCTAAGGCCAACCCAGAAGAAACTGCAGGCTCTTTTCTGCACGCTTCCCCCACCCACGGGTGGGCTGGCCGTGGCGGCACACCCAGAGGTAAACGCAGGCCCTTCTGCATGCCCACTCACGGGTAGGCCGGCCGTAGCGGCACGCCCAGAGGCAACCGCAGGCCCTTCTGCACACCCACCCACGGTAGGGCCGGCCGTGGCAACACACCCAGAGGCAACCACAGGCCCTTCTGCACGCCCACCCACGGGTGGGCCGGCCGTGGTGGCGCACCCAGAGGAAAACGCAGGCCCTTCTGCACGCCCACCCACGGGTGGGCCGGCCGTGGTGGCGCACCCACAGGCAACCGCAGGGCCTTCTGCACGCCCATCCACTGGTGGGCCGGCCGTGGCGGCAAACCCAGAGTCAACCTCAGGCCCTTCTGCACGCCCACCCTCGGGTGGGCCGGCGGTAGCGGCACACCCAGAGGCAACCGCAGGCCCTTCTGCACGCCCCACACACGGGTGGGCCGGTCGCGGTGGCACACCCAGAGGCACACACAAACAGTTCTTCACGCCCACCTACAGGTTAGCTGGTCGCTATGCCAACCCAGAGGCAAACGCAGGCCCTTCTGCACGCTTCCACGCACGGGTGGGCCGGCCGTGGGCGGCACACCCAGAGGCACACGCAAACAGTTCTGCACGCCTTCACCCACGGGTGGGCCGGCCGCGGGCGCACACCCAATGGCAAACGCAAACAGTTCTGCACGCCCACCCACGGAAAAGCTGGTCGCTAAGGCCAACCCAGAAGAAACTGCAGGCTCTACTGCACGCCTCACCCACGGGTGGGCTGGCCGCGGGCGGCACACCCAGAGGTAATCGCAGGCCCTTCTGCATGCCCACCCACGGGTAGGCCGGCCGTGGCTGCACACCCAGAGGCAACCGCAGGGGCTCTTCTGCACACCCACCAACGGGTGGGCCGGCCGTGGCGGCACAGTCAGAGGCAAACGCAAAACCCTTCTGCACGCCCAAGCACGGGTGGGCCGGCAGTGGCGGCACACCCAGAGGCAAACGCAAACCCTTCTGCACTCCCCCCACCCACGGGTGGCCGGCCGCGTGGCACACCCAGAGGCAACCGCAGAGGCTTCTTCTGCACGCCCACCCACGGGTGGGCCGGCCGTGGCGGCACAGCCAGAGGCACACGCAAACAGTTCTGCACGCCCAACTCATGGGTGGGCCGCCGTGGCGGCACACCCAGAGGCACACGCAAACAGTTCTGCACGCCCCACCCATCGGGTAAGCTGGTCGCTAAGGCCAACCCAGAAGAAACTGCAGGCTATTTCTGCACGCCCCCACCCACGGGTGGGCCGCCGTGGCGTGCAAAACCCAGAGGCAAGCGCAGGCCCTTCTGCACGCCCCACCCACGGGTGGGCCGGGCGGTAGCTGCACACCCAGAGGCAACCGCGAGGTTCTTCTGCACGCCCCACACACGGTGGGCCGGTCGCGGGTGGCACACCCAGAGGCACACACAACAGTTCTTCACGCCCACCTACAGGTTAGCTGGTCGCTAAGGCCAACCCAGAGGCAAACGCGAGGCCCTTCTGCACGCCCACCCACGGGTGGGTCGGCCGTGGCGTGCACACCCAGAGGCACCCGCAAACAGTTCTGCACGCCCAACTCACGGGTGGGCCGGTCGCGTGGCGGCACACCCAGAGGCACACGCTAACAGTTCTGCACGCTTCCACCCACGGGTAATCTGGACGCTATGCGCCAACCCAGAAGAAACTGCAGGCTCTTCTGCACGCCCCACCCACGAAATGGGTCGCCATGGCGGCACACCGAGAGGCAAGCGTGAGGCCCTTCTGCACGCCCCACACACTGGTGGGCCTACCGTATGCGGCACACCCAGGGGCAAACGCGAGGCCCTTCTGCACGCCCACTCCATCGGGTGGGCCGGCCGTACGCACACCCAGAGGCACACGCAAACAGTTCTGCACGCCAACTCACGGGTGGGCCGGTCGTGGCGGCACACCCAGAGGCACACGCTTAACAGTTCTGCACGCCCACCCACGGGTAATCTGGACGCTATGCCAACCCAGAAGAAACTGCAGGCCCTTCTGCACGCCCCACCCACGAAGTGGGTCGGCCATGGCGGCACACCCAGAGGCAAGCCGACGCCTCTTCTGCACGCGGACACACACTGGTGGGCCTACCGCAGGCGGCACACCCAGGGGGAAAAAGCAGGCCCTTCTGCACGCCTTCACCCATCGGTGGGCCGGCCGTGGCAGCACACCCAGAGGCACACGCAAACAGTTCTGCACGCCCACCCACGGGTGGGCCGGCCTTGGCGGCACACCCAGAGGCACACGCGCAACAGTTCTCTGCACGCCCCACCCACGGGTGGGCTGCTCGTTATGTCAACCCAGAAGAAACTGCAGGCTTCCTTCTGCACGCCCCACCACGAAAGTGGGCTGGCCGTGGGCGGCACACCCAGAGGTAATCGCGAGGCTCCTTCTGCATGCCCACCCACGGTAGGCCGGCCGTGGCTGCACATCCAGAGGCAACCGCAGGGCCTTCTGCACACCCACCAACGGGTGGGCCGGCCGTGGGCGGCACACTCAGAGGCAAACGCAAACCCTTCTGCACGCCCACCCACGGGTGGGCCGCCGCGGGCGACACACCCAGAGGCAACCGCAGGGCTCTTCTGCACGCCCACACACGGGTGGGCCTACCGCGGGCGGCACACCCAGGGGCAACCTCAGGCTCTTCCTGCACGCCCACCCACGGGTGGGCCGCCGTGGCGAACACCCAGAGGCACACGCAAACAGTTCTGCACGCCCAGCCACGGGTGGGCCGGCCGTGGCGGCACACCCAGAGGCACACGCAAACAGTTCTGCACGCCCACCCACGGGTAAGCTGGTCGTTAGCGTCAACCCAGAAGAAACTGTAGGCTCCTTCTGCAGCCTCACCCACGGGTGGGCTGGCCGTGGCGGCACACCCATATCTAATCGCAGGCCCTTCTGCACTCCCCACCCACGGTAGGTCGGCCGTGCCTGCACACCCAGAGGCAAACGCAGGGCCCTTCTGCACCTCCACTCCACGGGTGCTCCCGGCCGTGGGCGGCACACCCAGAGGCACACGCAAATAGTTCAGCACGCCCACCCACGGGTGGGCCGGCCGTAGCGGCACACACAATGAGGCACACGCGAAACAGTTCTGGACGCCCCACCCACGGGTAAGCTGGTTGTTGCTGCGTCAACCCAGAAGAAACTGCAGGCTCTTCTGCACGCCCACCCACGGGTGGGCTGGCTGTGGCGCACACCCAGAGGTAACCGCAGGCCCTTCAACAAGCCCAACCACGGGTGGGCCGGCCGGCTTGATAATACACCCAGAGGCAACCGCGAGGCCCTTCTTCACGCCCACCCACGGGTGGGCCGGTCGCGGGCGGCACACCCAGAGGCACACGCAAACAGTTCTGCACGCCCACCTACGGGTGGGCCGGGCCGTAGCGGCACAGTCAGAGGCAACCGCTGGGCCTTATGCACGCTCACCCACAGGTGGGCCGGCCGCCGGCACACCCAGAGCCACACGCAAAACAGTTCTGCACGCCCACCCACGGGCTGGGCTTAATCGCGGGCGACACACCCAGAGGCACACGCAGGCTCTTCTGCACGCCCACCCACGGGTGGGCTGGCCGTGGCAGCACACCCAGAGGTAATCGCGAGGCCCTTCTGCATGCCCACCCACGGGTAGGCCGGCCGCGGGCTGCACATCCAGCCGCAACCGCAGGGCCTTCTTCACACCCACCAACGGGTGGGCCGGCCGCGGGCGGCACACTCAGAGGCAAACGCGAAATCCCTTCTGCACGCTTCACCCACGGGTGGGCCGGCCGTAAGGCACACTCAGAGGCAAACGCAAACCCTTCTGCACGCCTTCACCCACGGGTGGGCCGGCCGTGGCAACACACCCAGAGGCAACCGCGAGGCTCTTCTGCACGCCCACACACGGGTGGGCCTACCGTGGGCGGCACACCCAGGGGCAACCTCAGGCTTTTTCTGCACGCCCCACCCACGGGTGGGCCGGCCGGCGAACACCCAGAGGCACACGCAAACAGTTCTGCACGCCCAGCCACGGGTGGGCCGGCCGCGGGCGGCACACCCAGAGGCACACGCAAACAGTTCTGCACGCCCACCCACGGGTAAGCTGGTCGCTAAGGCCAACCCAGAAGAAACTGCAGGCTCCTTCTGCACGCCTCACCCACGGGTGGGCTGGCCGTAGCGGCACACCCAGATCTAATCGCAGGCCCTTCTGCACTCCCACCCACGGGTAGGCCGGCCGTGCCTGCACACCCAGAGGCAAACGCAGGCCTCTTCTGCACACCCACCAATGGGTGGGCCGGCCGCGGGCGGCACACCCAGGGGCAAACGCAGGGCCCTTCTGCACCTTCCACCCACGGGTGGGCCGGCCGTGGCGGCACACCCAGAGGCACACGCAAACAGTTCAGCACGCTTCACCCACGGGTGGGTCGGCCGTGGCGGCACACATTGAGGCACACGCAAACAGTTCTGGACGCCCCACCCACGGGTAAGCTGGTCGCTATGCGTCAACCCAGAAGAAACTGCAGGCTCTTTTCTGCACGCCCCACCCACGGGTGGGCTGGCCGCGGGCGGCACACCCAGAGGTAACCGCAGGCCCTTCAGCAAGCCCAAACATCGGTGGGCCGGCCGTGGCGGCACACCCAGAGGCACACGCGAACAGTTCTGCACGCCCACACGGGTTGGTCGTCGTGAAGCGGCACAGTCAGAGGCAACCGCTGGGCCTTATGCAGCCCACCCACAGGTGGGCCGGCCGTCAGCGGGCACACCCAGAGCCACACGCAAACAGTTCTGCACGCCCACTCCACGGCTGGGCGACCGCGGGCGGCACACCCAGAGGCACACGCAAACAGTTCTTCACGCCCACTCCACGGGTGGGCCGGCCGTGGCGGCACACCCAGAGGCACACACAAACAGTTCTGCATCGCCCACCCACGGTGGGCCAACCGTGGGCGCACACCCAGAGGCACACGCAAACAGTTCTGCACGCCCCACCCACGGGTAAGCTGGTCGCTATGCCAACCCAGAAGAAACTGCAGGCTCTTCTGCACGCCCCACCCACGGGTGGGCCCTGCCATGGCGGCAAACCCAGAGGCAACCTCAGGCCCTTCTGCACGCCCACCCACGGGTGTACGGGCGGTAGCGCACACCCAGAGGCAACCGCAGGGCCCTCCTGCACGCCCCACACACGGGTGGGTCGGGTCGTGGTGGCACACCCAGAGGCACACACAAACAGTTCTGCACGCCCACCTACAGGTAAGCTGGTCGCTAGCGTCAACCCAGAGGCAAACGCAGGCCCTTCTGCACGCCCACGCACGGTGGGCCGGGCCGCGTGGCGGCACACCCAGAGGCACACGCAAACAGTTCTGCACGCCCCACCCACGGTGGGCCGGCCGTGGCGGCACACACAATGGCAAACGCAAACAGTTCTGCACGCCCCACCCACGGGAAAGCTGGTCGCTATGGGCCAACCCAGAAGAAACTGCAGGCCCTTCTGCACGCCCACCCACGGGTGGGCCGGCCGTGTATGCACACCCAGAGGTAATCGCGAGGCCCTTCTGCATGCCCACCCATCGGGTAGGCCGGCCGTGGCTGCACACCCAGAGGCAACCGCAGGGCTCTTCTGCACACCCACCAACGGGTGTGGGCCGGCCGCATGGCACAGTCAGAGGCAAACGCAAACCCTTCTGCACGCCCAAGCACGGGTGGGCCGGCAGTGGCGGCACACCCAGAGGCAAACGCGAAACCCTTCTGCACGCCCACCACCCACGGGTGGGTCGGCCGTATGCACACCCAGAGGCAACCGCAGGCCCTTCTGCACGCCCACCCATCGGGTGGGCCGGCCGTATGCACACCCAGAGGCACACGCAAACAGTTCTGCACGCCAACTCACGGGTGGGCCGGTCGTGGCGGCACACCCAGAGGCACACGCTAACAGTTCTGCACGCCCCACCCACGGGTAATCTGGACGTTGCGTCAACCCAGAAGAAAATGCAGGCCCTTCTGCGCTACCACCCACGAGTGGGCCGGACATGGCGGCACACCGAGAGGCAAGCTGCAGGCCCTTCTGCACGCCCCACACACTGGTGGGCCTACCGTGGCGGCACACCCAGGGGAAAAGCAGGCCCTTCTGCACGCCCACCCACGGGTGGGCCGGCCGTGGCAGCACACCCAGAGGCACACGCAAACAGTTCTGCACGCCCACCTACGGGTGGGCTGCTCGTTGCGTCAACCCAGAAGAAACTGCAGGCTCTTTCTGCACGCCCCCACCCATCGGTGGGCTGGCCGTGGGCGGCACACTCAGAGGCAAACGCAAACCCTTCTGCACGCCCCACCCACGGGTGGGCCGGCCGCGGGCGCACACGCAGAGCCACACGCAAACAGTTCTGCACGCCCACCCACGGGTGGACCGGCCGGGCGCACACTCCAGAGGCAAACGCAAACCCTTCTGCACGCCCCACCCATCGGGTGGGTCGGCCGTGGCGACACACCCAGAGGCAACCGCAGGTTTCTTCTGCACGCTTCACACACGGGTGGGCCTACCGCGGCGGCACACCCAGGGGCAACCTCAGGCCTTTCTGCACGCCCCACCCACGGGTGGGCCGGCCGCGGGCGAACACCCAGAGGCACACGCAAAGAGTTCTGCACGCCCAGCCACGGGTGGGCCGCCGCGGGCGCACACCCAGAGGCACACGCAAACAGTTCTGCACGCCCACCCACGGGTAAGCTGGTCGCTAAGGCCAACCCAGAAGAAACTGCAGGCTCTTCTGCACGCCCCACCCACGGGTGGGCTGGCCGTGGCGCACACCCAGATCTAATCGCAGGCCCTTCTGCACTCCCACCCACGGGTAGGCCGGCCGCGTTGCCTGCACACCCAGAGGCAAACGCAGGCCCTTCTGCACCTCCACCCATCGGGTGCTCCGGCCGTGGGCGGCACACCCGGGGCAAACGCAGGCCCTTCTGCACTCCTCCACCCACGGGTGGGCCGGCCGTGGGCGGCACACCCAGAGGCACACGCAAACAGTTCTGCACGCCCACCCATCGGGTGGGCCGGCCGTGGGCGGCACACTTTGAGGCACACGCAAAGAGTTCTGGACGCCCACCCACGGGAAAGCTGGTCGCTAAGGCCAGCCCAGAAGAAACTGCAGGCTCTTCTGCACGCCTTCACCCACGGGTGGGCTGGCCGCGGGCGGCACACCCAGAGGTAAACGCAGGCCCTTCTGCACCTCCACCCACGGGTGGGTCGGCCGCGGGCGGCACACCCAGAGGCACACGCAGTCAGTTCAGCACGCCCACCCACGGTGGGTAATGGCCGTGGCGGCACACACATTGAGGCACACGCAAAGAGTTCTGGACGCCCACCCACGGGAAAAGCTGGTCGCTAAGGCCAACCCAGAAGAAACTGCAGGCTCCTTCTGCACTTCACACTCCACGGGTGGGCTGGCCGTGGCGGCACACCCAGAGGTAAACGCAGGCCCTTCTGCACGCTTCACCCACGGGTGGGCCGGGCCGTGGCAGCACACCCAGAGGCACACGCAACAGTTCTGCACGCTTCACCTACGGGTGGGCTGCTCGCTAGCGCCAACCCAGAAGAAACTGTAGGCTCTTCTGCACGCCTACCCACGAGAGTGGGCTGGCCGTGGCGGCACACCCAGAGGTAATCGCAGGCCCTTCTGCATGCCCACCCACGGGTAGGCCGGCCGTGGCTGCACATCCAGAGGCAACCGCGAGGGCCTTCTGCACACCCACCAACGGGTGGGCCGGCCGTGGGCGGCACACGCAGAGCCACACGCAAACAGTTCTGCACGCCCCACCCACGGGTGGACCGCCTTGGCGGCACACTCCAGAGGCAAACGCGAAACCCTTCTGCACGCCCCACCCACGGGTGGGCCGGCCGTGGGCGACACACCCAGAGGCAACCGCGAGGCTCTTCTGCACGCTTCCACACACGGGTGGGCCTACCGTATGCACACCCAGGGGCAACCTCAGGCCTTTCTGCACGCTTCACCCACGGGTGGGCCGGCCGTGGCGCACACCCAGAGGCACACGCAAACAGTTCTGCACGCCCAGCCACGGGTGGGCCGGCCGTGGCGGCACACCCAGAGGCACACGCAAACAGTTCTGCACGCCCCACCCACGGGTAAGATGGTCGCTATGCCAACCCAGAAGAAACTGCAGGCTCTTCTGCACTTCCACCCATCGGGTGGGCTGGCCGTGGCGGCACACCCAGATCTAATCGCAGGCCCTTCTGCACTCCCACCCACGGGTAGGCCGGCCGTGCTCTGCACACCCAGAGGCAAACGCAGGCCCTTCTGCACACCCACCAATGGGTGGGCCGGCCGTGGGCGGCACACCCAGGGGCAAACGCAGGCCCTTCTGCACCTCTCCACCCACGGGTGGGCCGGCCGTGGCGCAGCACCCAGAGGCACACGCAAACAGTTCAGCACGCCCACCCACGGGTGGGCCGTACGGGCGGCACACATTGAGGCACAAGCAACAGTTCTGGACGCCCACCCACGGGTAAGCTGGTCGCTATGCGTCAACCCAGAAGAAACTGCAGGCCCTTCTGCACGCCCACCCACGGGTGGGCTGGCCGTGGCGGCACACCCAGAGGTAACCGCAGGCCCTTCAGCAAAGCCCAACCACGGGTGGTCGGGCCGCGTGGCGGCACACCCAGAGGCAAACCGCAGGCCCTTCTTCACGCCCTCACCCACGGGTGGGCCGGCCGTGGGCGGCACACCCAGAGGCACACGCAAACAGTTCTGCACGCCCACACACGGGTTGGCCGGCCGTAGCTGCAAAGTCAGAGGCAACCGCTGGGCCTTATGCACGCCCCACCCACAGGTGGGCCGGCCGTCATGCGGCACACCCAGGAGTCACACGCGCAAACAGTTCTGCACGCCCACCCACGGGTGGTCCGGCCGTGGGCGTACACCCAGAGGCACACGCAAACAGTTCTGCACGCCCACCCACGGAAAGCTGGTCGCTGCGTCAACCCAGAAGAAACAGCAGCCTCTTCTGCACGCCCACCCACGGGTGGGCTGGCCGTAGCGCACACCCAGAGGTAATCGCAGGCCCTTCTGCATGCCCACCCACGGGTAGGCCGGCCGTGGCTGCACATCCAGAGGCAACCGCAGGGCCTTCTGCACACCCATACCAACGGGTGTGCCGGCCGTGGGCGGCACACTCCCAGAGGCAAACGCAAACCTCTTCTGCACGCCCCCACCCATCGGGTGGGCCGGCCGCGGGCGGCACACGCAGAGCCACACGCAAACAGTTCTGCACTTCACCCACGGGTGGACCGGCCGTGGCCGGCACACTCAGAGGCAAACGCAAACCCTTCTGCACGCCCACCCACGGGTGGGCCGGCCGTGGGCGACACACCCAGAGGCAACCGCAGGCTCTTCTGCACGCCCACACACGGGTGGGCCTACCGTGGGCGGCACACCCAGGGGCAACCTCAGGTTTTTCTGCACGCCCCACCCACGGGTGGGCCGGCCGTCATGTGAACACCCAGAGGCACACGCAAACAGTTCTGCACGCCCAGCCACGGTGGGCCGGGCGTGGCGGCACACCCAGAGGCACACGCAAACAGTTCTGCACGCCCACCCACGGGTAAGATGGTCGCTATGGGCCAACCCAGAAGAAACAGCAGGCCCTTCTGCACTCCCCACCCACGGGTAGGCCGGCCGTGCCTGCACACCCAGAGGCAAACGCAGAGGCCCTTCTGCACACCCACCAATGGGTGGGCCGGCCGCGGGCGGCACACCCAGGGGCAAACGCAGGCCCTTCTGCACCTCTCCACCCACGGGTGCGCCGGCCGTGGGCGGCACACCCAGAGGCACACACGCAAACAAGTTCAGCACGCCCACCCACGGTAATGGGCCGGCCGTACGCACGCATTGAGGCACACGCAAACAGATCTGGGACGCCCACCCACGGGTAAGCTGGTCGCTAGGCCAACCCAGAAGAAACTGCAGGCTCTTCTGCACGCCCCACCCACGGGTGGGCTGGCCGTGGCGGCACACCCAGAGGTAACCGCAGGCCCTTCAGCAAGCCCAAACACGGGTGGGTCGGGCCGTGGCGGCACACCCAGAGGCAATTGAAGGCCCTTCTGCACGCCCACCCACGGGTGGGCCGGCCGTGGCGGCACACCCAGAGGCACACGCAAACAGTTCTGCACGCCCACACACGGGTTGGTCGGCCGTGAAGCGCACAGTCAGAGGCAACCGCTGGGGCCTTATGCACGCTCCCCACCCACAGGCGGGCCGGCCGTCGCGGCACACCCAGAGCCACACGCAAACAGTTCTGCACGCCCACCCACGGCTGGGCGACCGTGGCGGCACACTCCCAGAGGCACACGCAAACAGTTCTTCACGCCCACCTACGGGTGGGCCGGCCGTGGCGGCACACCCAGAGGCACACGCAAACAGTTCTGCACGCCCACCCACGGGTGGGCCAACCGTGTCGGCACACCCAGAGGCACACGCAAACAGTTCTGCACGCCCACCCACGGGTAAGCTGGTCGCTATGCGCCAACCCAGAAGAAACTGCAGGCTCTTTTCTGCACGCTTCACCCACGGGTGGGCCGGCCGTGGCGCAAACCCAGAGGCAACCGTAGGCTCCTTCTGCACGCCCCACCCACGGGTGGGTCGGGCGGTAGCGGCACACCCAGAGGCAACCGCGAGGCTCCCTTCTGCACGCCCCACACATCGGTGGGCCGGGTCGTGGTGGCACACCCAGAGGCACACACAAACTCTTCTGCACGCCCACCTACAGGTAAGCTGGTCGCTATGCCAACCCAGAGGCAAACGCAGGCCCTTCTGCACGCCCCACGCACGGGTGGGCCGGCCGTGGCGTGCACACCCAGAGGCACACGCAAACAGTTCTGCACGCCCACCCACGGGTGGGCCGGCCGTGGCGGCACACCCAATGGCAACGCAAACAGTTCTGCACGCCCCACCCACGGGAAAACCTGGTCGCTAAGGCCAACCCAGAAGAAACTGCAGGCTCTTCTGCACGCCCTCACCCACGGGTGGGCTGGCCGTGGCGGCACACCCAGAGGCACACGCAAACAGTTCTGCACGCCAACTCACAGGTGGGCCGGTCGTGGGCGGCACACCCAGAGGCAACCGCAGGGCCTTCTGAACACCCACCAACGGGTGGGCCGGCCGTGGGCGGCACAGTCAGAGGCAAACGCAAACCCTTCTGCACGCCTTCAAGCACGGGTGGGCCGGCAGTGGCGGCACACTCAGAGGCAAACGCAAACCCTTCTGCACGCCTTCACCCATCGGTGGGCCGGCCGGGCGGCACACCCAGAGGCAACCGGTAGGCCCTTCTGCACGCCCACCCATCGGGTGCGCCGGCCGTATGCACACCCAGAGGCACACGCAAACAGTTCTGCACGCCAACTCACGGGTGGGCCGGTCGTGGGCGGCACACCCAGAGGCACACTCTAACAGTTCTGCACGCCCACCCACGGGTAATCTGGACGCTAGCGTCAACCCAGAAGAAACTGCAGGCTCTTCTGCACGCCCACCCACGAAAGTGGGCCGCCATGGCGGCACACCCAGAGGCAAGCCGCAGGCCCTTCTGCACGCCCTCACACTGCTGGGCCTACCGTGAAGCGTGCACACCCAGGGGAAAAGCAGGCCCTTCTGCACGCCTCACCCACGGGTGGGCCGGCCGTGGCAGCACACCCAGAGGCACACGCAAACAGTTCTGCACGCCCACCTACGGGTGGGCCGGCCTTGGCGGCACACCCAGAGGCACAAGCAAACAGCGTTCTGCACGCCCACCCACGGGTGGGCTGCTCGCTAAGGCCAACCCAGAAGAAACTGCAGGCCCTTCTGCACGCCCCACTCACGAGTGGGCTGGCCGTGGCGGCACACCCAGAGGTAATCGCAGGCCCTTCTGCACTCCCACCCACGGGAAGGCCGGCCGTGGCTGCACACTCAGAGTCAACCGCAGGGCCTTCTGCACACCCCACCAACGGGTGGGCCGGCCGTGGCGGCACACCCAGAGGAAAATGCAGGCCCTACTGCACGCCCACCCACGGGTGCGTCGGCCGTGGCGCACACGCAGAGCCACACGCATACAGTTTTGCACGCCACCCATCGGTGGGCCGCCGTGGCGGCACACCCAGAGGCACACGCAAACAGTTCTGCACGCCCACCCATGGGAAAGCTGGTCGCTAGCGTCAACCCAGAAGAAACAGCAGGCTTCTTCTGCACGCCTTACCCACGGGTGGGCTGGCCGTGAGCGCACACCCAGAGGTAATCGCAGGCTCTTCTGCATGCCCACCCATCGGGTAGGCCGGCCGTGGCTGCACATCCAGCCGGCAACCGTGAGGGCCTTCTGCACACCCACCAACGGGTGGGCCGGGCCGTGGCGGCACACTCAGAGGCAAACGCGAAACCCTTCTGCACGCCCCACCCACGGGTGGGTCGGGCCGTGGCGTGAACGCAGAGCCACACGCGAAACCCTTCTGCACGCCCACCCACGGGTGGGCCGGCCGTGGCGACACACCCAGAGGCAACCGCAGGCTCTTCTGCACGCTTCACACACGGGTGGGCCTACCGTGGCGGCACACCCAGGGGGCAACCTCAGGTTCTTTCTTCACGCCCCACCCACGGGTGGGCCGGCCGTGGCGAACACCCAGAGGCACACGCAAACAGTTCTGCACGCCCAGCCACGGGTGGGCCGGGCCGTATGCACACCCAGAGGCACACGCAAATAGTTCAGCACGCCCCACCCACGGGTGGGTCGGGCCGTGAGCGGCACACATTGAGGCACACGCAAACAGTTCTGGACGCCCACCCACGGGAAAGCTGGTCGTTGCGTCAACCCAGAAGAAACTGCAGGCCCTTCTGCACGCCCACCCACGGGTGGGCTGGCCGTGGCGGCACACCCAGAGGTAAACGCAGGCCCTTCTGCATGCCCACTCACGGGTAGGCCGGCCGTAGCGGCACGCCCAGAGGCAACCGCAGGCCCTTCTGCACACCCACCCACGGTAGGGCCGGCCGTGGCAACACACCCAGAGGCAACCACAGGCCCTTCTGCACGCCCACCCACGGGTGGGCCGGCCGTGGTGGCGCACCCAGAGGCAAACGCAAACCCTTCTGCACGCCCACCCACGGGTGGGCCGGCCGTGGCGGCACACCCAGAGGCACACGCAAACATTTCAGCACGCCCACCCACGGGTGGGCCGGCCGTGGCGGCACACCCAGGGGGAAAAGCAGGCCCTTCTGCACGCCCACCCACGGGTGGGCCGGCCGTGGCAGCACACCCAGAGGCACACGCAAACAGTTCTGCACGCCCACCTACGGGTGGGCCGGCCTTGGCGGCACACCCAGAGGCACAAGCAAACAGTTCTGCACGCCCCACCCACGGGTGGGCTGCTCGATGCGTCAACCCAGAAGAAACTGTAGGAGCCCTTCTGCACGCCCCACCCACGAGTGGGCTGGCCGTGTATGCACACCCAGAGGTAATCGCAGGCCCTTCTGCACTCCCACCCACGGGTAGGCCGGCCGTGGCTGCACACTCAGAGGCAACCGCAGGGCCTTCTGCACACTCCACCAACGGGTGGGCCGGCCGTGGCGGCACACCCAGGGGAAAAATGCAGGCCCTACTGCACGCTTCACCCACGGGTGCGCCGGCCGTGGGCGGCACACGCAGAGCCACACGCAAACAGTTCTGCACGCCCACCCACGGGTGGCCGCCGTATGCACACCCAGAGGCACACGCAAACAGTTCTGCACGCCCACCCATGGGAAATCTGGTCGCTAGCGTCAGCCCAGAAGAAACAGTAGGCTCGCTTCTGCACGCCCACCCACGGGTGGGCTGGCCGACGAAGGCACACCCAGAGGTAATCGCAGGCCCTTCTGCATGCCCACCCACGGGTAGGCCGGCCGTGGCTGCACATCCAGAGGCAACCGCAGGGCCTTCTGCACACCCACCAACGGGTGGGCCGGCCGTGGCGAGGCACACTCCAGAGGCAAACGCAAACCCTTCTGCACGCCCCACCCATCGGGTGGGCCGGCCGCTGGCGAACGCAGAGCCACACGCAAACAGTTCTGCACGCCCACCCACGGGTGGACCGGCCGTGGCGGCACACTCCAGAGGCAAACGCGAAACCCTTCTGCACGCTTCACCCACGGGTGGGCCGGCCGTGGGCGACACACCCAGAGGCAACCGCGAGGTTCTTCTGCACGCTTCACACACGGGTGGGCCTACCGTGGCGGCACACCCAGGGGCAACCTCAGGCCTTTCTGCACGCCCACCCACGGGTGGGCCGGCCGTGGCGGAACACCCAGAGGCACACGCAAACAGTTCTGCACGCCCAGCCACGGGTGGGCCGGCCGTGGCGGCACACCCAGAGGCACACGCAAACAGTTCAGCACGCCCACCCACGGGTGGGCCGGCCGTGGCGGCACACATTGAGGCACACGCAAACAGTTCTGGGACGCCCACCCACGGGAAAGCTGGTCGCTGGGCGTCAACCCAGAAGAAACTGCAGGCTCTTCTGCACGCCCCACCCACGGGTGGGCTGGCCGGCGGCACACCCAGAGGTAAACGCAGGCCCTTCTGCATGCCCACTCACGGGTAGGCCGGCCGTAGCGGCACGCCCAGAGGCAGCCGCAGGCCCTTCTGCACACCCACCCACGGTAGGGCCGGCCGTGGCAACACACCCAGAGGCAACCACAGGCCCTTCTGCACGCCCACCCACGGGTGGGCCGGCCGTGGTGGCGCACCCAGAGGCAAACGCAAACCCTTCTGCACGCCCACCCACGGGTGGGCCGGCCGTGGCGACACACCCAGAGGCAAACGCAGGCTCTTCTGCACGCCCACACACGGGTGGGCCTACCGTGGCGGCACACCCAGGGGCAACCTCAGGCCCTTCTGCACGCCCACCCACGGGTGGGCCGGCCGTGGCGGCACACCCAGAGGCACACGCAAACAGATCTGCACGCCCAGCCACGGGTGGGCCGGCCGTGGCGGCACACCCAGAGGCACACGCAAACAGTTCTGCACGCCCACCCACGGGTAAGCTGGTCGTTGCGTCAACCCAGAAGAAACTGCAGGCCCTTCTGCACGCCCACCCACGGGTGTGCTGGCCGTGCCTGCACACCCAGAGGCAAACGCAGGCCCTTCTGCACACCCACCAATGGGTGCTCCGGCCGTGGCGGCACACCCAGGGGCAAACGCAGGCCCTTCTGCACCTCCACCCACGGGTGGGCCGGCCGTGGCGGCACACCCAGAGGCACACGCAAACAGTTCAGCACTCCCACCCACGGGTGGGCCGGCCGTGGCGGCACACCTTGAGGCACACGCAAACAGTTCTGGACGCCCACCCACGGGTAAGCTGGTCGTTGCGTCAACCCAGAAGAAACTGCAGGCCCTTCTGCACGCCCACCCACGGGTGGGCTGGCCGTGGCGGCACACCCAGAGGTAACCGCAGGCCCTTCAGCAAGCCCAACCACGGGTGGGCCGGCCGTGGCGGCACACCCAGAGGCAACCGCAGGCCCTTCTTCACGCCCACCCACGGGTGGGCCGGCCGTGGCGGCACACCCAGAGGCACACGCAAACAGTTCTGCACGCCCACACACGGTTGGCCGGCCGTAGCGGCACAGTCAGAGGCAACCGCTGGGCCTTATGCACGCCCACCCGCAGGCGGGCCGGCCGTCGCGGCACACCCAGAGCCACACGCAAACAGTTCTGCACGCCCACCCACGGGTGGGCTGGCCGTGGCGGCACACCCAGAGGTAAACGCAGGCCCTTCTGCACGCCCACCCACGGGTGGGCCGGCCGTGGCAACACACCCAGAGGCAACCACAGGCCCTTCTGCACGCCCACCCACGGGTGGGCCGGCCGTGGTGGCGCACCCAGACGAAAACGCAGGCCCTTCTGCACGCCCACCCACGGGTGGGCCGGCCGTGGTGGCACACCCAGAGGTAATCGCAGGCCCTTCTGCATGCCCACCCACGGGTAGGCCGGCCGTGGCTGCACACCCAGAGGCAACCGCAGGGCCTTCTGCACACCCACCAACGGGTGGGCCGGCCGTGGCGGCACAGTCAGAGGCAAACGCAAACCCTTCTGCACGCCCAAGCACGGGTGGGCCGGCAGTGGCGGCACACCCAGAGGCAAACGCAAACCCTTCTGCACGCCCACCCACGGGTGGGCCGGCCGTGGCGGCACACCCAGAGGCAACCGCAGGCCCTTCTGCACGCCCACCCACGGGTGGGCCGGCCGTGGCGGCACACCCAGAGGCACACGCAAACAGTTCTGCACGCCAACTCACGGGTGGGCCGGTCGTGGCGGCACACCCAGAGGCACACGCTAACAGTTCTGCACGCCCACCCACGGGTAATCTGGACGTTGCGTCAACCCAGAAGAAACTGCAGGCCCTTCTGCACGCCCACCCACGAGTGGGCCGGCCATGGCGGCACACCCAGAGGCAAGCGCAGGCCCTTCTGCACGCCCACACACTGGTGGGCCTACCGTGGCGGCACACCCAGGGGGAAAAGCAGGCCCTTCTGCACGCCCACCCACGGGTGGGCCGGCCGTGGCAGCACACCCAGAGGCACACGCAAACAGTTCTGCACGCCCACCTACGGGTGGGCTGCTCGTTGCGTCAACCCAGAAGAAACTGCAGGCTCTTCTGCACGCCCACCCACGAGTGGGCTGGCCGTGGCGGCACACCCAGAGGTAATCGCAGGCCCTTCTGCATGCCCACCCACGGGTAGGCCGGCCGTGGCTGCACATCCAGAGGCAACCGCAGGGCCTTCTGCACACCCACCAACGGCAGATTGGGCCGGCCGTGGCGGCACACTCAGAGGCAAACGCAAACCCTTCTGCACGCCCACCCACGGGTAAGATGGTCGTTGCGTCAACCCAGAAGAAACTGCAGGCCCTTCTGCACGCCCACCCACGGGTGGGCTGGCCGTGGCGGCACACCCAGATCTAATCGCAGGCCCTTCTGCACTCCCACCCACGGGTAGGCCGGCCGTGCCTGCACACCCAGAGGCAAACGCAGGCCCTTCTGCACACCCACCAATGGGTGGGCCGGCCGTGGCGGCACACCCAGGGGCAAACGCAGGCCCTTCTGCACCTCCACCCACGGGTGGGCCGGCCGTGGCGGCACACCCAGAGGCACACGCAAACAGTTCAGCACGCCCACCCACGGGTGGGCCGGCCGTGGCGGCACACATTGAGGCACACGCAAACAGTTCTGGACGCCCACCCACGGGTAAGCTGGTCGTTGCGTCAACCCAGAAGAAACTGCAGGCCCTTCTGCACGCCCACCCACGGGTGGGCTGGCCGTGGCGGCACACCCAGAGGTAACCGCAGGCCCTTCAGCAAGCCCAACCACGGGTGGGCCGGCCGTGGCGGCACACCCAGAGGCAACCGCAGGCCCTTCTTCACGCCCACCCACGGGTGGGCCGGCCGTGGCGGCACACCCAGAGGCACACGCAAACAGTTCTGCACGCCCACCCACGGGTAAGATGGTCGTTGCGTCAACCCAGAAGAAACAGCAGGCCCTTCTGCATGCCCACCCACGGGTAGGCCGGCCGTGGCTGCACACCCAGAGGCAACCGCAGGGCCTTCTGAACACCCACCAACGGGTGGGCCGGCCGTGGCGGCACAGTCAGAGGCAAACGCAAACCCTTCTGCACGCCCACCCACGGGTGGGCCGGCCGTGGCGGCACACCCAGAGGCAACCGCAGGCCCTTCTGCACGCCCACCCACGGGTGCGCCGGCCGTGGCGGCACACCTAGAGGCACACGCAAACAGTTCTGCACGCCAACTCACGGGTGGGCCGGTCGTGGCGGCACACCCAGAGGCACACTCTAACAGTTCTGCACGCCCACCCACGGGTAATCTGGACGTTGCGTCAACCCAGAAGAAACTGCAGGCCCTTCTGCACGCCCACCCACGAGTGGGCCGGCCATGGCACACCCAGAGGCAAGCGCAGGCCCTTCTGCATGCCCACACACTGCTGGGCCTACCGTGGCGGCACACCCAGGGGGAAAAGCAGGCCCTTCTGCACGCCCACCCACGGGTGGGCCGGCCGTGGCAGCACACCCAGAGGCACACGCAAACAGTTCTGCACGCCCACCTACGGGTGGGCCGGCCTTGGCGGCACACCCAGAGGCACAAGCAAACAGTTCTGCACGCCCACCTACGGGTGGGCTGCTCGTTGCGTCAACCCAGAAGAAACTGCAGGCCCTTCTGCACGCCCACCCACGAGTGGGCTGGCCGTGGCGGCACACCCAGAGGTAATCGCAGGCCCTTCTGCACTCCCACCCACGGGAAGGCCGGCCGTGGCTGCACACTCAGAGTCAACCGCAGGGCCTTCTGCACACCCACCAACGGGTGGGCCGGCCGTGGCGGCACACCCAGGGGAAAATGCAGGCCCTACTGCACGCCCACCCACGGGTGCGTCGGCCGTGGCGGCACCGCGCAGAGCCACTGCGCAAACAGTTCTGCACGCCCACCCACGGTGGGCGCCGTGTGACACACCCAGAGGCACACGCAAACAGTTCTGCACGCCCACCCACGGGAAAGCTGGTCGTTGCGTCAACCCAGAAGAAACAGCAGGCCCTTCTGCACGCCCACCCACGGGTGGGCTGGCCGTAGCGGCACACCCAGAGGTAATCGCAGGCCCTTCTGCATGCCCACCCACGGGTAGGCCGGCCGTGGCTGCACATCCAGAGGCAACCGCAGGGCCTTCTGCACACCCACCAACGGGTGGGCCGGCCGTGGCGGCACACTCAGAGGCAAAGCGCAAACCCTTCTGCCGCCCCACCCACGGGTGGGCACGGCCGTCGGCGAACGCAGAGCCACCGCGCAAACAGTTCTGCACGCCCACCCACGGGTGGACCGGCCGTGGCGGCACACTCAGAGGCAAACGCAAACCCTTCTGCACGCCCACCCACGGGTGGGCCGGCCGTGGCGACACACCCAGAGGCAACCGCAGGCTCTTCTGCACGCCCACACACGGGTGGGCCTACCGTGGCGGCACACCCAGGGGCAACCTCAGGCCTTTCTGCACGCCCACCCACGGGTGGGCCGGCCGTGGCGGAACACCCAGAGGCACACGCAAACAGTTCTGCACGCCCAGCCACGGGTGGGCCGGCCGTGGCGGCACACCCAGAGGCACACGCAAACAGTTCTGCACGCCCACCCACGGGTGGGCCGGCCGTCAGCGGCACATTGAGGCACCGCGCAAACAGTTCTGGGCCCACCCACGGGAAAGCTGGTCGTTGCGTCAACCCAGAAGAAACTGCAGGCCCTTCTGCACGCCCACCCGCAGATTGGGCTGGCGTAGCGGCACACCCAGAGGTAAACGCAGGCCCTTCTGCATGCCCACTCACGGGTAGGCCGGGCCCGTAGCGACGCGCCCAGAGGCAGCCGCGGGCCCTTCTACACACCCACCCACGGTAGGGCCGGCCGTGGCAACACACCCAGAGGCAACCACAGGCCCTTCTGCACGCCCACCCACGGGTGGGCCGGCCCGTCAGTAAAGCGCAGAGAACGCAAACCCTTCTGCACGCCCACCCACAGGTGGGCCGGCCGGCGACACGCAGAGGCAAGCGCGGGCTCTTCTGCACGCCCACACGGGTGGGCCTACCGTGGCGGCACACCCAGGGGCAACCTCAGGCCCTTCTGCGCCCCCACCCACGGGTGGGCGGCCCGTCAGCGGCACACCCAGGGCACACGCAAACAGATCTGCACGCCCAGCCACGGGTGGGCCGGCCGTGGCGGCACACCCAGAGGCACACGCAAACAGTTCTGCACGCCCACCCACCGGGTAAGCTGGTCGTTGCGTCAACCCAGAAGAAACTGCCGGCCCTTCTGCACGCCCCACCCACGGGTGTGCTGGCCGTGCCTGCACGCAGAGGCAAACGCAGGCCCTTCTGCACACCCACCAATGGGTGCTCCGGCCGTGGCGGCACACCCAGGGGCAAACGCAGGCCCTTCTGCACGCCCACCCACGGGTGGGCGACCGTCAGCGGCACACCCAGAGGCACACGCAAACAGTTCAGCACTCCCACCCACGGGTGGGCCGGCCGTCGGCGGCACACCTTGAGGCCTGCAGCAAACAGTTCTGGGCGCCCACCCGCGGGTAAGCTGGTCGTTCGTCAACCCAGAAGAAACTGCAGGCCCTTCTGCACGCCCACCCACGGGTGGGCTGGCCGTCGGCGACACCCAGAGGTAACCGCCAGGCCCTTCAGCAAGCCCAACCACGCGGGTGGGCCGGCCGTGGCGGCACACCCAGAGGCAACCGCAGGCCCTTCTTCACGCCCACCCACGGGTGGGCCGGCCGTGGCGGCACACCCAAAGGCACACCGCGCAAACAGTTCTGCACGCCCACACACGGTTGGCCGGCCCGTGGCGGCACAGTCAGAGGCAACCCGCTGGGCCTTATGCACGCCCACCCGCTAGGCGGGCCCGGCCGTCGCTGAGGCACACCCAGAGCCACCGCTGAAACAGTTCTGCACGCCCACCCACGGGTGGGCTGGCCGTGGCGGCACACCCAGAGGTAGCGCAGGCCCTTCTGCCGCAGCCCACCCACGGGTGGGCCGGCCGTAGCAACACACCCAGAGGCAACCACAGGCCCTTCTGCACGCCCACCCACGGGTGGGCCGGCCGTGATGGCGCGCAGAGCAACGCAGGCCCTTCTGCACGCCCACCCACGGGTGGGCCGGCCGTGGTGGCGCACCCACAGGCAACCGCAGGGCCTTCTGCACGCCCATCCACTGGTGGGCCGGCCGTGGCGGCAAACCCAGAGTCAACCGCAGGCCCGTCTGCACGCCCACCCACGGGTGGGCCGGCGGTAGCGGCTCACCCAGAGGCAACCGCCGGCCCTTCTGCACGCCCACACACGGGTGGGCCGGTCGTGGTGGCACACCCAGAGGCACACACAAACAGTTCTGCACGCCCACCTACAGGTAAGCTGGTCGTTGCGTCAACCCAGAGGCAAACGCAGGCCCTTCTGCACGCCCACGCACGGGTGGGCCGGCCGTGGCGGCACACCCAGAGGCACACGCAAACAGTTCTGCACGCCCACCCACGGGTGGGCCGGCCGTGGCGGCACACCCAATGGCAAACGCAAACAGTTCTGCACGCCCACCCACGGGAAAGCTGGTCGTTGCGTCAACCCAGAAGAAACTGCAGGCCCTTCTGCACGCCCACCCACGGGTGGGCTGGCCGTGGCGGCACACCCAGAGGTAATCGCAGGCCCTTCTGCATGCCCACCCACGGGTAGGCCGGCCGTGGCTGCACACCCAGAGGCAACCGCAGGGCCTTCTGCACACCCACCAACGGGTGGGCCGGCCGTGGCGGCACAGTCAGAGGCAAACGCAAACCCTTCTGCACGCCCAAGCACGGGTGGGCCGGCAGTGGCGGCACACCCAGAGGCAAACGCAAACCCTTCTGCACGCCCACCCACGGGTGGGCCGGCCGTGGCGGCACACCCAGAGGCAACCGCAGGCCCTTCTGCACGCCCACCCACGGGTGGGCCGGCCGTGGCGGCACACCCAGAGGCACACGCAAACAGTTCTGCACGCCAACTCACGGGTGGGCCGGTCGTGGCGGCACACCCAGAGGCACACGCTAACAGTTCTGCACGCCCACCCACGGGTAATCTGGACGTTGCGTCAACCCAGAAGAAACTGCAGGCCCTTCTGCACGCCCACCCACGAGTGGGCCGGCCATGGCGGCACACCCAGAGGCAAGCGCAGGCCCTTCTGCACGCCCACACACTGGTGGGCCTACCGTGGCGGCACACCCAGGGGGAAAAGCAGGCCCTTCTGCACGCCCACCCACGGGTGGGCCGGCCGTGGCAGCACACCCAGAGGCACACGCAAACAGTTCTGCACGCCCACCTACGGGTGGGCCGGCCTTGGCGGCACACCCAGAGGCACACGCAAACAGTTCTGCACGCCCACCTACGGGTGGGCTGCTCGTTGCGTCAACCCAGAAGAAACTGCAGGCTCTTCTGCACGCCCACCCACGAGTGGGCTGGCCGTGGCGGCACACCCAGAGGTAATCGCAGGCCCTTCTGCATGCCCACCCACGGGTAGGCCGGCCGTGGCTGCACATCCAGAGGCAACCGCAGGGCCTTCTGCACACCCACCCACGGGTGGGCCGGCCGTGGCGGCACACTCAGAGGCAAACGCAAACCCTTCTGCACGCCCACCCACGGGTGGGCTGGCCGTGGCGGCACACGCAGAGCCACACGCAAACAGTTCTGCACGCCCACCCACGGGTGGGCCGGCCGTGGCGACACACCCAGAGGCAACCGCAGGCTCTTCTGCACGCCCACACACGGGTGGGCCTACCGTGGCGGCACACCCAGGGGCAACCTCAGGCCTTTCTGCACGCCCACCCACGGGTGGGCCGGCCGTGGCGGCACACCCAGAGGCACACGCAAACAGTTCTGCACGCCCAGCCACGGGTGGGCCGGCCGTGGCGGCACACCCAGAGGCACACGCAAACAGTTCTGCACGCCCACCCACGGGTAAGCTGGTCGTTGCGTCAACCCAGAAGAAACTGCAGGCCCTTCTGCACGCCCACCCACGGGTGGGCTGGCCGTGGCTGCACACCCAGATCTAATCGCAGGCCCTTCTGCACTCCCACCCACGGGTAGGCCGGCCGTGCCTGCACACCCAGAGGCAAACGCAGGGCCTTCTGCACACCCACCAACGGGTGGGCCGGCCGTGGCGGCACACCCAGGGGCAAACGCAGGCCCTTCTGCACCTCCACCCACGGGTGGGCCGGCCGTGGCGGCACACCCAGAGGCACACGCAAACAGTTCAGCACGCCCACCCACGGGTGGGCCGGCCGTGGCGGCACACATTGAGGCACACGCAAACAGTTCTGGACGCCCACCCACGGGTAAGCTGGTCGTTGCGTCAACCCAGAAGAAACTGCAGGCCCTTCTGCACGCCCACCCACGGGTGGGCTGGCCGTGGCGGCACACCCAGAGGTAACCGCAGGCCCTTCTTCACGCCCACCCACGGGTGGGCCGGCCGTGGCGGCACACCCAAAGGCACACGCAAACAGTTCTACACGCCCACACACGGTTGGCCGGCCGTAGCGGCACAGTCAGAGGCAACCGCTGGGCCTTATGCACGCCCACCCGCAGGCGGGCCGGCCGTCGCGGCACACGCAGAGCCACACGCAAACAGTTCTGCACGCCCACCCACGGCTGGGCGACCGTGGCGGCACACCCAGAGGCACACGCAAACAGTTCTTCACGCCCACCTACGGGTGGGCCGGCCGTGGCGGCACACCCAGAGGCACACGCAAACAGTTCTGCACGCCCACCCACGGGTGGGCGAACCGTGGCGGCACACCCAGAGGCACACGCAAACAGTTCTGCACGCCCACCCACGGGTAAGCTGGTCGTTGCGTCAAACCAGAAGAAACTGCAGGCCCTTCTGCACGCCCACCCACGGGTGGGCCGGCCGTGGCGGCAAACCCAGAGGCAACCGCAGGCCCTTCTGCACGCCCACCCACGGGTGGGCCGGCGGTAGCGGCACACCCAGAGGCAACCGCAGGCCCTTCTGCACGCCCACCCACGGGTGGGCCGGCGGTAGCGGCACACCCAGAGGCAACCGCAGGCCCTTCTGCACGCCCACACACGGGTGGGTCGGTCGTGGCAGCACACCCAGAGGCACACACAAACAGTTCTGCACGCCCACCTACAGGTAAGCTGGTCGTTGCGTCAACCCAGAGGCAAACGCAGGCCCTTCTGCACGCCCACGCACGGGTGGGCCGGCCGTGGCGGCACATCCAGAGGCACACGCAAACAGTTCTGCACGCCCACCCAGGGGAAAGCTGGTCGTTGCGTCAACCCAGAAGAAACTGCAGGCCCTTCTGCACGCCCACCCACGGGTGGGCTGGCCGTGGCGGCACACCCAGAGGTAATCGCAGGCCCTTCTGCATGCCCACCCACGGGTAGGCCGGCCGTGGCTTCACACCCAGAGGCAACCGCAGGGCCTTCTGCACACCCACCAACGGGTGGGCCGGCCGTGGCGGCAGAGTCAGAGGCAAACGCAAACCCTTCTGCACGCCCAAGCACGGGTGGGCCGGCAGTGGCGGCACACTCAGAGGCAAACTCAAACCCTTCTGCACGCCCACCCACGGGTGGGCCGGCCGTGGCGGCACACCCAGAGGCAACCGCAGGCCCTTCTGCACGCCCACCCACGGGTGGGCCGGCCGTGGCGGCACACCCAGAGGCACACGCAAACAGTTCTGCACGCCAGCTCACGGGTGGGCCGGTCGTGGCGGCACACCCAGAGGCACACGCTAACGGTTCTGCACGCCTACCCACGGGTAATCTGGACGTTGCTTCAACCCAGAAGAAACTGCAGGCCCTTCTGCACGCCCACCCACGAGTGGGCCGGCCATGGCGGCACACCCAGAGGCAAGCGCAGGCCCTTCTGCACGCCCACACACTGCTGGGCCTACCGTGGCGGCACACCCAGGGGGAAAAGCAGGCCCTTCTGCACGCCCACCCACGGGTGGGCCGGCCGTGGCAGCACACCCAGAGGCACACGCAAACAGTTCTGCACGCCCACCTACGGGTGGGCCGGCCTTGGCGGCACACCCAGAGGCACACGCAAACAGTTCTGCACGCCCACCTACGGGTGGGCTGCTCGTTGCGTCAACCCAGAAGAAACTGCAGGCCCTTCTGCACGCCCACCCACGAGTGGGCTGGCCGTGGCGGCACACCCAGAGGTAATCGCAGGCCCTTCTGCATGCCCACCCACGGGTAGGCCGGCCGTGGCTGCACATCCAGAGGCAACTGCAGGGCCTTCTGCACACCCACCAACGGGTGGGCCGGCCGTGGCGGCACACTCAGAGGCAAACGCAAACCCTTCTGCACGCCCACCCACGGGTGGGCCGGCCGTGGCGGCACACATTGAGGCACACGCAAACAGTTCTGGACGCCCACCCACGGGTAAGCTGGTCGTTGCGTCAACCCAGAAGAAACTGCAGGCCCTTCTGCACGCCCACCCACGGGTGGGCTGGCCGTGGCGGCACACCCAGAGGTAACCGCAGGCCCTTCAGCAAGCCCAACCACGGGTGGGCCGGCCGTGGCGGCACACCCAGAGGCAACCGCTGGCCCTTCTTCACGCCCACCTACGGGTGGGCCGGCCGTGGCGGCACGCCCAGAGGCACACGCAAACAGTTCTGCACGCCCACACAAGGTTGGCCGGCCGTAGCGGCACACCCAGAGGCAACCGCTGGGCCTTATGCACGCCCACCCACAGGTGGGCCGGCCGTCGCGGAACACCCAGAGCCACACGCAAACAGTTCTGCACGCCCACCCACGGCTGGGCGACCGTGGCGGCACACCCAGAGGCACACGCAAACAGTTCTTCACGCCCACCTACGGGTGGGCCGGCCGTGGCGGCACACCCAGGGGCAAACGCAGGCCCTACTGCACGCCCACCCACGGGTGGGCCGGCCGTGGCGGCACACCCAGAGGCACACGCAAACAGTTCTGCACGCCCACCCACGGGTAGGCCGGCCGTGGCGGCACACACAGAGGCACACGCAAACAGTTCTGCACGCCCACCCACGGGTAAGCTGGTCGTTGCGTCAACCCAGAAGAAACTGCAGGCCCTCCTGCACGCCCACAGACGGGTGGGCTGGCCGTGGTGGCACAACCAGAGGTAACCGCAGGCCCTTCTGCACACCCACCAACGGGTGGGCCGGCCGTGGCGGCACACCCAGAGGCAACCGCAGGCCCTTCTGCACACCCACCAACGGGTGGGCCGGCCGTGGCGGCACACCCAGAGGCAACCGCAGGCCCTTCTGCACGCCCTCCCACGGGTGGGCCCGCCGTGGCGGCACAACCAGGGGCAACCGCAGGCCCTTCTGCACGCCCACCCAGGGGTGGTTCGGCCGTGGCGACACACCCAGAGGCACACGCAAACAGTTCTGCACGCCCACCCACGGTTGGGCCGACCGTGGCGGCATACCCAGAGGCACACGCAAAAAGTTCTGCACGCCCACCTACGGGTGGGTTGGTCGTTGCGTCAACTCAGAGGAAACCGCAGGCCCTTCTGCACGCCCACCCACAGGTGGGCCGGCCCTGGCGGCACGCCCAGAGGCACAGGCAAATAGTTCTGCACGCCCACCCACGGGTGAGCCGGCCGTTGCGTAAACCCAGAGGCAAGCGCAGACCCTGCTGCACGCCCACCCACGGGTGGGCCGACCGTGGCTGCACACCCAGGGGCAACCGCAGGCCCTTCTGCACGCCCACCCACAGGTGGGCCGGCCGTGGCGGCACACCCAGAGGCACAGGCAAATAGTTCTGCACGCCCACCCACTGGTGAGCCGGCCGTTGCGTAAACCCAGAGGCAAGCGCAGACCCTTCTGCACGCCCACCCACCAGTAGGCCGGCCATGGCTGCACACCCATAGGCAAGCGCAGGCCCTTCTGCACGCCCACACACTGGTGGGCCTACCGTGGCAGCACACCCAGAGGTAATCGCAGGCCCTTCTGCACTGCCACCCACGAGTAGGCCGGCCGTGGCTGCACACCCAGAGGCAACCGCAGGGCCTTCTGCACACCCACCTATGGGTGAGGCGGCCGTGGCGGCACACCCAGGGGAAAATGCAGGCCCTACTGCTCGCCCCACCCATCGGGTGGGCCGGCCGTCGGCGGCACACGCATGAGAGCCACCGCGCAAACAGTTCTGCATGCCCACCCACGGGTGGGCCGGCCGTGGCGGCACACCCAGAGGCACGCATGAAAACAATTCTGCAGCCCACCCACGGGAAAGCTGGTCGTTGCGTCAACCCAGAAGAAACTGCAGGCCCTTCTGCACGCCCACCCACGGGTGGGCTGGCCGTAGCGGCACACCCAGAAGTAATCGCAGGCCCTTCTGCACGCCCACCCACGGGTGGGCCGACCGTGGCAGCACACTCAGAGGCAACCGCAGGCCCTTCTGCACGCCCACCCACGTGTGGGCTGGCCGTGGCGGCACACCCAGAGGCACACGCAAACAGTTCTGCACGCCCACCCACGGGTGGGCTGGCCGTGGCGGCACACCCAGAGGTAAACGCAGGCCCTTCTGCATGCCCACCCACGGGTAGGCCGGCCGTGGCGGCACACCCAGAGGCAACCGCAGGGCCTTCTGCACACCCACCAACGGGTGGGCCGGCCGTGGCGGCACACTCAGAGGCAAACGCAAACCCTTCTGCACGCCCACCCACGGGTGGGCCGGCCGTGGCGGCACACCCAGAGGCAACCGCAGGCCCTTCTGCACGCCCACACACGGGTGGGACTACCGTTGCGGCACACCCAGGGGCAACCTCAGGCCCTTCTGCACGCCCACCCACGTGTGGGCCGGCCGTGGCGGCACACCCAGAGGGACACGCAAACAGTTTTGCACGCCCACCCACGGGTGGGCCGGCCGTGGCTGCACACCCCGAGGCACACTCAAACAGTTCTGGACGCCCACCCACGGGTAAGCTGGTCGTTGCGTCAACCCAGAAGAAACTGCAGGCCCTTCTGCACGCCCACCCACTGATGAGCCGGCCGTGGTGGCACACCCAGATGTAACCGCAAGCCCTTCTGCACTCCCACCCACGGGTAGGCCGGCCGTGGCTGCACACCCAGAGGCAACCGCAGGGCCTTCTGCACACCCACCAACGGGTGGGCCGGCCGTGGCGGCACACCCAGGGGCAAACGCAGGCCCTACTGCACGCCCACCCACGGGTGGGCCGGCCGTGGCGGCACACCCAGAGGCACACGCAAACAGTTCTGCACGCCCACCCACGGGTAGGCCGGCCGTGGCGGCACACCCAGAGGCACACGCAAACAGTTCTGCACGCCCACCCACGGGTAAGCTGGTCGTTGCGTCAACCCAGAAGAAACTGCAGGCCCTTCTGCACGCCCAACCACGGGTGGGCTGGCCGTGGTGGCACAACCAGAGGTAACCGCAGGCCCTTCTGCACGCCCACCCAAGGGTAGGCCGGCCGTGGCTGCACACCCAGAGGCAACCGCAGGGCCTTCTGCACACCCACCCACGGGTGGGCCGGCCGTGGCGGCACACCCAGAGGCAATCGCAGACACTTCTTCACGCCCAGCCACGGGTAATCTGGACGTTGCGTCAACCCAGAAGAGACTGCAGGCCCTTCTGCACGCCCACACACGGGTGGGCTGGACGTGGCGGCACACCCAGAAGTAAACGCAGGCCGTTCTGCACTCCCACCCACGGGTAGGCTGGCCGCGGCGGCACACCCAGAGGCACACGCAAGCAGTTCTGCATGCCCACCCACGGTTGCCCGGCCGTAGCGGCACACCCAGAGGCAAACGCAGGCCCTTCTGCACGCCCACCAACGGGTGGGCCATCAGTGGCGGCACACCCAGAGGCAAGCGCAAACCCTTCTGCACGCCCACCCACGGGTGGGCCGGCCGTGGCGACACACCCAGGGGCAGCGCAGGGCCCTTCTGCCGCATCACCCACGGGTGGGCTGGCCGTCAGCGGCACACCCAGAGGTAATCGCGAGGCCCTTCTGCACTCCCACCCACGGGTAGGCCGGCCGTGGCTGCACACCCAGAGGCAACCGCAGGGCCTTCTGCACACCCACCAACGGGTGGGCCGGCCGTGGCGGCCCACCCAGGGGCAACCGCAGGCCCTACTTCACGCCCACCCACGGGTGGGCCGGCCGTGGCGGCACACCCAGAGGCACACGCAAACAGTTCTGCACGCCCACCCACGGGTGGGCCGGCCGTGGCTGCACACCCAGAGGCACACGCAAACAGTTCTGCACGCCCACCCACGGGAAAGCTGGTCGTTGCGTCAACCCAGAAGAAACTGCAGGCCCTTCTGCACGCCCACCCACGGGTGGGCTGGCCGTGGCGGCACACCCAGAGGTAAACGCAGGCCTTTCTGCATGCCCACTCACGGGTAGGCCGGCCGTAGCGGCACGCCCAGAGGCAAACGCAGGCCCTTCTGCACACCCACCCACGGTAGGGCCGGCCGTGGCAACACACCCAGAGGAAAACGCAGGCCCTTCTGCACGCCCACCCACGGGTGGGCCGGCCGTGGTGGCGCACCCACAGGCAACCGCAGGGCCTTCTGCACGCCCATCCACTGGTGGGCCGGCCGTGGCGGCAAACCCAGAGGCAACCGCAGGCCCTTCTGCACGCCCACCCACGGGTGGGCCGGCGGTAGCGGCACACCCAGAGGCAACCGCAGGCCCTTCTGCACGCCCACGCACGGGTGCGCCGGTCGTGGTGGCACACCCAGAGGCACACACAAACAGTTCTGCACGCCCACCTACAGATAAGCTGGTCGTTGCTTCAACCCAGAGGCAAACGCAGGACCCTTCTGCACGCCCACGCACGGGTGGGCCGGCCGTGGCGGCACACCCAGAGGCACACGCAAACAGTTCTGCACGCCCACCCACGGAAAGCTGGTCGTTGCGTCAACCCAGAAGAAACTGCAGGCCATTCTGCACGCCCACCCACGGGTGGGCTGGCCGTGGCGGCACACCCAGAGGTAATCGCAGGCCCTTCTGCATGCCCACCCACGGGTAGGCCGGCCGTGGCTGCTCACCCAGAGGCAACCGCAGGGCCTTCTGCACGCCCAAGCACGGGTGGGCCGGCAGTGGCGGCACACCCAGAGGCAAACGCAAACCCTTCTGCACGCCCACCCACGGGTGGGCCGGCCGTGGCGGCACACCCAGAGGCAACCGCAGGCCCTTCTGCACGCCCACCCACGGGTGGGCCGGCCGTGGCGGCACACCCAGAGGCACACGCAAACAGTTCTGAACGCCAACTCACGGGTGGGCCGGTCGTGGCGGCACACCCAGAGGCACACGCTAACAGTTCTGCACGCCCACCCACGGGTAATCTGGACGTTGCGTCAACCCAGAAGAAACTGCAGGCCCTTCTGCACGCCCACCCACGGGTTGGCCGGCCATGGCGGCACACCCAGAGGCAAGCGCAGGCCCTTCTGCACGCCCACACACTGGTGGGCCTACCGTGGCGGCACACCCAGGGGGAAAAGCAGGCCCTTCTGCACGCCCACCCACGGGTGGGCCGGCCGTGGCAGCACACCCAGAGGCACACGCAAACAGTTCTGCACGCCCACCTACGGGTGGGCCGGCCTTGGCGGCACACCCAGAGGCACACGCAAACAGTTCTGCACGCCCACCTACGGGTGGGCCGGCCATGGCGGCACACCCAGAGGCACACGCAAACAGTTCTGCACGCCCACCTACGGGTGGGCTGCTCGTTGCGTCAACCCAGAAGAAACTGCAGGCCCTTCTGCACGCCCACCCACGGGTGGGCCGGCCGTGGCTGCACACTCAGAGGCAACCGCAGGGCCTTCTGCACACCCACCAACGGGTGGGCCGGCCGTGGCGGCACACCCAGGGGAAAAAGCAGGCCCTACTGCACGCCCACCCACGGGTGCGCCGGCCGTGGCGGCACACGCAGAGCCACACGCAAACAGTTCTGCACGCCCACCCACGGGTGGGCCGCCGTGGCACACCCAGAGGCACACGCAAACAGTTCTGCACGCCCACCCACGGGAAAGCTGGTCGTTGCGTCAACCCAGAAGAAACAGCAGGCCCTTCTGCACGCCCACCCACGGGTGGGCTGGCCGTAGCGGCACACCCAGAGGTAATCGCAGGCCCTTCTGCATGCCCACCCACGGGTAGGCCGGCCGTGGCTGCACATCCAGAGGCAACCGCAGGGCCTTCTGCACACCCACCAACGGGTGGGCCGGCCGTGTGCACAGTCAGAGGCAAACGCCAAACCCTTCTGCACGCCCCATCCACGGGTGGGCCGGCCGTGGGCGGCACACGCAGAGCCACCACGCAAACAGTTCTGCACGCCCACCCACGGGTGGACCGGCCGTGGGCGGCACACTCAGAGGCAAACGCAAAACCCTTCTGCACGCCCCACCCACGGGTGGGCCGGCCGTGTTAGCGACACCCAGAGGAAACCGCGAGGCTCTTCTGCACGCTTCACACACGGGTGGGCCTACCGTGTGGCGCACACCCAGGGGCAACCTCAGGCCTTTCTGCAAGCCCAGCCACGGGTGGGCCGGCCGTGGCGGCACACCCAGAGGCACACGCAAACAGTTCAGCACGCCCACCCACGGGTGGGCCGGCCGTGGCGGCACACATTGAGGCACACGCAAACAGTTCTGGACGCCCAACCACGGGTAAGCTGGTCGTTGCGTCAACCCAGAAGAAACTGCAGGCCCTTCTGCACGCCCACCCACGGGTGGGCTGGCCGTGGCGGCACACCCAGAGGTAACCGCAGGCCCTTCAGCAAGCCCATCCACGGGTGGGCCGGCCGTGGCGGCACACCCAGAGGCAACCGCAGGCCCTTCTACACGCCCACCCACGGGTGGGCCCGCCGTGGCGGCACAAACAGGGGCAAACGCAGGCCCTTCTTCACGCCCACCCACGGGTGGGCCGGCCGTGGCGGCACACCCAGAGGCACACGCAAACAGTTCTCCACGCCCACACGGTTGGGTCGGCCCGTGGCGGCACACCCAGAGGCAACCGCTGGGCCTTCTGCACGCCCACCCACAGGTGGGCCGGCCGTCGCGGCACACCCAGAGCCGCACGCAAACAGTTCTGCACGCCCACCCACGGGTGGGCCGACCGTGGCGGCACACCCAGAGGCACAGGCAAATAGTTCTGCACGCCCACCCACGGGTGAGCCGGCCGTTGCGTAAACCCAGAGGCAAGCGCAGACCCTTCTGCACGCCCACCCACGGGTGGGCCGACCGTGGCTGCACACCCAGGGGCAACCGCAGGCCCTTCTGCACGCCCACCCACAGGTGAGCCGGCCGTGGCGGCACACCCATAGCCACATGCAAACTGTTCTGCACGCGCACCCACCAGTAGGCCGGCCGTGGCGGCACACCCAGAGGTAATCGCAGGCCCTTCTGCACTGCCACCCACGAGTAGGCCGGACGTGGCTGCACACCCAGAGGCAACCGCAGGGCCTTCTGCACGCCCTCCAACGGGTGGGCCGGCCGTGGCGGCACACCCAGGGGAAAATGCAGGCCCTACTGCACGCCCACCCACGGGTGGGCCGGCCGTGGCGGCACACGCAGAGCCACACGCAAACAGTTCTGCACGCCCACCCACGGGTGGGCCGGCCGTGGCGGCACACCCAGAGGCACACGCAAACAGTTCTGCACTCCCACCCACGGGAAAGCTGGTCGTTGCGTCAACCCAGAAGAAACTGCAGGCCCTTCTGCACGCCCACCCACGGGTGGGCTGGCCGTAGCGGCACACCCAGAAGTAATCGCAGGCCCTTCTGCACGCCCACCCACGGGTGGGCCGACCGTGGCAGCACACTCAGAGGCAACCGCAGGCCCTTCTGTACGCCCACCCACGTGTGGGCCGGCCGTGGCGGCACACCCAGAGGCACACGCAAACAGTTCTCCACGCCCACACACGGTTGGCCGGCCGTAGCGGCACACCCAGAGGCAACCGCTGGGCCTTATGCACGCCCACCCACAGGTGGGCCGGCCGTCGCGGCACACCCAGAGCCACACGCAAACAGTTCTGCACGCCCACCCACGGCTGGGCGACCGTGGCGGCACACCCAGAGCCACACGCAAACAGTTCTTCACGCCCACCCACGGGTGGGCCGGCCGTGGCGGCAGACCCAGAGGCACACGCAAACAGTTCTGCACGCCCACCCAGGGGTAAGCTGGTCGTTGCGTCAACCCAGAAGAAACTGCAGGCCCTTCTGCACGCCCACCCACGGGTGGGCCGGCCGTGGCGGCACACCCAGAGGCAACCGCAGGCCCTTCTGCACGCCCACCCACGGGTGGGCCGACCGTGGCGGCACACCCAGTAGCACACGCAAACAGTTCTGCACGCCCACCCTCGGGTGGGCCGGCTGTGGCGGCACACCCAGAGGCACACGCAAACAGTTCTGCACGCCCACCCACGGGTAAGCTGGTCGTTGCGTCAACCCAGAAGAAACTGCAGGCCCTTCTGCACGCCCACCCACGGGTGGGCTGGCCGTGGCGGCACACCCAGATGTAACCGCAGGCCCTTCTGCACGCCCACCCACGGGTGGGCCGGCCGTGGCGGCACAACCAGGGGCAAACGCAGGCCCTTCTTCACGCCCACCCACGGGTGGGACGGCCGTGGCGGCACACCCAGAGGCACACGCAGGCCCTTCTGCACGCCCACCCACGGGTGGGCCGGCCGTGGCGGCACACCCAGAGGCAACCGCTGGGCCTTATGCACGCTTCACCCACAGTGGGCCGGCCGCTGCACACCCAGAGCCACACGCGAACAGTTCTGCACGCCCACCCACGGCTGGCTAATCGCGGGCGCACAATCGGAGAGGCACACGCAAACAGTTCTTCACGCCACCCACGGGTGGAGCTCGCCGTGGCGACACACCCAGAGCACACGCAAACAAGTTCTGCACGCTCACCCACGAAAGTGGGCAGACCTTGGCAGCACACCCAGAGACACACGCAAACAGTTCTGCACGCCCACTCCACGGCTGGGCTGACCGCGGGCGTACTTCAGAGGCACACGCAAACAGTTCTGCACGCCTCACCTACGGGTGGGCCGGGCCGTATGTGAACACCCAGAGGCACACGCAAACAGTTCTGCACGCCCACCCACGGGTGGGCTGGCCGGGCGGCACACTCCAGAGGCAAACGCGAAACCCTTCTGCACGCCCACCCACGGGTGGGCCGGCCGCGGCGGCACACCCAGAGGCAACCGTAGGCCCTTCTGCACGCCCCACACACGGGTGGGGACTACCGCTATGCACACCCAGATGGAAAAGCAGGCTCTTCTGCACGCCCCACCCACGTGGGCCGGCCGCGGGCGGCACACCCAGAGGCACACGCGAAACAGTTTTGCACGCCCACCCACGGGTGGGCCGGCTGTGGCTGCACACCCAGAGGCACACGCGAAACAGTTCTGCACGCCCACCCACGGGTAAGCTGGTCGTTAAGGCCAACCCAGAAGAAACTGCAGGCTTCCTTCTGCACGCCCCACCCACGGGTGGGCTGGCCGTGGCTGCACACCCAGATGTAACCGCGAGGCCCTTCTGCACGCCCACCCACGGGTAGGCCGGCCGTGGCTGCACAATCAGAGGCAACCCCAGGGCCTTCTGCACACCCACCAACGGGTGGGCCGGCCGTGGCGGCACACCCAGAGGCAACCGCAGGCCCTTCTGCACGCCCACCCACGGGTGGGCCCGCCGTGGCGGCACAACCAGGGGCAACCGCAGGCCCTTCTGCACGCCCACCCAGGGGTGGGTCGGCCGTGGCGACACACCCAGAGGCACACGCAAACAGTTCTGCACGCCCACCCACGGTTGGCCGGCCGTAGCAACACACCCAGAGGCAACCGCAGGGCCTTCTGCACGCCCACCCACAGGTGGGCCGGCCGTGGCGGCACACCCAGAGGCACACGCAAACAGTTCTTCACGCCCACCCACGGGTAGGCCGGCCGTGGCGGCACACCCAGAGGCACACGCAAACAGTTCTGCACGCCCACCCACGGGTAAGCTGGTCGTTGCGTCAAACCAGAAGAAACTGCAGGCCCTTCTGCACGCCCAACCACGGGTGGGCTGGCCGTGGTGGCACAACCAGAGGTAACCGCAGGCCCTTCTGCACGCCCACCCACGGATAGGCCGGCCGTGGCTGCACAATCAGAGGCAACCCCAGGGCCTTCTGCACACCCACCAACGGGTGGGCCGGGCCGCGGGCGTGCACACCCAGAGGCAACCGCAGGGCCCTTCTGCACGCCTCACCCACGGGTGGGCTCGCCGTCAGGGCGGCACAACCAGGGGCAACCGCAGGCCCCTTCTGCACGCCTTCACCCAGGGGTGGGTCGCCGTGGGCGACACACCCAGAGGCACCCGCAAACAGTTCTGCACGCCCACCCACGGGTTGGCCGGCCGAGCAACACACCCAGAGGCAACCGCGGGGGTTTTTCTGCACGCCCACCCACAGGTGGGCCGGCCGTCGCGGCACACCCAGAGCCGCATGCAAACAGTTCTGCACGCCCACCCACGGGTGGGCCGACCGTGGCGGCACACCCAGAGGCACACGCAAACAGTTTTGCACGCCCACCGACGGGTAGGCTGGTCGTTGCGTCAACCCAGAAGAAACTGCAGGCCCTTCTGCACGCCCACCCACGGGTGGGCTGGCCGTGGTGGCACAACAAGAGGTAAACGCAGGCCCTTCTGCACGCCCACCCACGGGTAGGCCGGCCGTGGCTGCACACCCAGAGGCAACCGCAGGGCCTTCTGCACACCCACCAACGGGTGGGCCGGCCGTGGCGGCACACCCAGAGGCACACGCAAACAGTTCTCCACGCCCACACACGGTTGGCCGGCCGTAGCGGCACACCCAGAGGCAACCGCAGGGCCTTCTGCACGCCCACCCACAGGTGGGCCGGCCGTCGCGGCACACCCAGAGCCGCACGCAAACAGTTCTGCACGCCCACCCACGGGTGGGCCGACCGTGGCGGCACACCCAGAGGCACACGCAAACAGTTCTGCACGCCCAACTACGGGTGGGTTGGTCCTTGCGTCAACCCAGAGGAAACCGCAGGCCTTTCTGCACGCCCACCCACAGGTGGGCCGGCCCTGGCGGCACACCCAGAGGCACAGGCAAATAGTTCTGCACGCCCATCCACTGGTGAGCCGGCCGTTGCGTAAACCCAGAGGCAAGCGCAGACCCTTCTGCACGCCCACCCACGGGTGGGCCGACCGTGGCTGCACACCCAGGGGCAACCGCAGGCCCTTCTGCACGCCCACCCACAGGTGAGCCGGCCGTGGCGGCACACCCATAGCCACATGCAAACTGTTCTGCACGCGCACCCACCAGTAGGCCGGCCATGGCTGCACACCCAGAGGCAAGCGCAGGCCCTTCTGCACGCCCACACACTGGTGGGCCTACCGTGGCGGCACACCCAGAGGTAATCGCAGGCCCTTCTGCACTGCCACCCACGAGTAGGCCGGACGTGGCTGCACACCCAGAGGCAACCGCAGGGCCTTCTGCACGCCCTCCAACGGGTGGGCCGGCCGTGGCGGCACACCCAGGGGAAAAATGCAGGTCTTTACTGCACGCTCCACCCACGGGTGGGCCGGCCGTGGGCGGCACACGCAGAGCCACACGCGAAACAGTTCTGCACGCCTACCCACGGGTGGGCCGGCCGGCGTGCACACCCAGAGGCACACGCAAACAGTTCTGCACTCCCACCCACGGAAAGCTGGTCGTTAGCGCCAAGCAGAAGAAACTGCAGGCTCTGCACGCCCACCCACGGGTGGGCTGGCCGAAGCGGCACACCCAGAAGTAATCGCAGGCCCTTCTGCACGCCCACCCACGGGTGGGCCGACCGTGGCAGCACACTCAGAGGCAACCGCAGGCCCTTCTGCACTTCACCCATCGTGGGCTGGCCGTGCGCACACCCAGAGGCACACGCAAACAGTTCTGCACGCCCACACACGGTTGGCCGGCCGTGAGCGGCACACCCAGAGGCAACCGCTGGGCCTTCTGCACGCCCACCCACAGGTGGGCCGGCCGTCAGCGTACACACCCAGAGCCACACGCAAACAGTTCTGCACGCCCACCCACGGCTGGGCGACCGCGTGCACACCCAGAGCCACACGCCAAACAGTTCTTCACGCTTCACCCACGGGTGGGCCGCCGTCAGGGCGCACACCCAGAGGCACACGCGAAACAGTTCTGCACGCCCACCCAGGGGTAAGCTGGTCGTTAGCGTCAACCCAGAAGAAACTGCAGGCCCTTTTCTGCACGCCCACCCATCGGTGGGTCGGCCGCAGCGGCACACCCAGAGGCAACCGCGAGGCCCTTCTGCACGCCCACCCACGGGTGGGCCGACCGTATGCACACCCAGTAGCACACGCAAACAATTCTGCACGCCCCACCCTCGGGTCGGCCGGCTGTGGCGGCACACCCAGAGGCACACGCGAAACAGTTCTGCACGCCCACCCACGGGTAAGCTGGTCGTTAAGGCCAACCCAGAAGAAACTGCAGGCCCTTCTGCAGCCCACCTGCATCGGTATTGGCCGTGGCGGCACACCCAGATGTAACCGCAGGCTCTTCTGCACGCCTACCCACGTGGTGGGCCGGCCGTAACGTACACCCAGAGGCAACCGCAGGCCCTTCAACACGCCCAGCCACGGGTGGGCCGCCGTCAGCGGCACAACCAGGGCAAACGCAGGGACCCTTCTTCACGCCCCACGCGGTGGGCCGGGCCGTCGGCGGCACACCCAGAGGCACACGCAAACAGTTCTGCACGCCCACACACGGTTGGCCGGCCGTGGGCGGCACACCCAGAGGCAACCGCTGGGCCTTATGCACGCCTACACCCACAGTGGGTCGCCGTCGCGCACACCCAGAGCCACACGCAAACAAGTTCTGCACGCCCCACCCACGGCTGGGCGACCGTAGGCGGCACACCGAGAGGCACACGCAAACAGTTCTTCACGCCCACCCACGGGTGGGCCGGCCGTGGCGGCACACCCAGAGGCACACGCAAACAGTTCTGCACGCCCACCCACGGGTGTGCAGACCTTTGGCAGCACACCCAGAGACACACGCGCAAACAGTTCTGCACGCCCACTCCACGGCTGGGACATGGCCGTGCGATCGCCCAGAGCACAACAAACAGTTCTGCACGCCCACCTCACGGGTGGGTCGACGTCGGGCGGCACACCCAGAGGCACACCATAGTAGTTCTGCACGCCCACCCGTCGGTGGGCTGGCCGTAGCGGCACACCCAGAGGTAAACGCAGGCCCTTCTGCATGCCCACCGCGGGTAGGCCGGCCGTGGCTGCACACCCAGAGGCAACCGCAGGGCCCTTCTGCACACCCACCAACGGGTGGGCCGGCCGTAGGCACACTCAGAGGCAAAGCATAAACTTTTCTGCACGCCCACCCACGGGTGGAGCCGGCGTCAGCGGCACAACCAGAGGCAACCGCAGGCCCTTCTGCACGCCCACACACGGGTGGGACTACCGTTGCGCGGCACACCCAGATGGAAAAGCAGGCCCTTCTGCACGCCCACCCACGTGTGGGCCGACGTCATGGCACACCCAGAGGCACACGCAAACGGTTTTGCACGCCCACCCCGCGGGTGGGCCGGCTGTGGCTGCACACCCAGAGGCACACGCCAAACAGTTCTGCAGCCCACCGCGGGTAAGCTGGTCGCTCGCGTCAACCCAGAAGAAACTGCAGGCCCTTCTGCACGCCCACCCACGGGTAAGGCTGGCCGTGGCGGCACACCCAGATGTAAACCGCGCAGGCCCTTCTGCCGCCCACCCACGGGTAGCCCGGCGGCTCGTTGCACACCCAGAGGCAACCGCAGGGCCTTCTGCACGCACCCAATGGGTGGGCCGGGCCGTGGCGGCACTCCCAGGGGCAACCGCAGGCCCTACTGCACTCCACCCACCGGGTGGGCGGCCGTCATGCGACACCCAGAGGCACCGCGCAAACAGTTCTTCAGCCCACCCACGAGTTGAGGCCGTCGTGGCGGCACCCAGAGGCACACGCTAAACAGTTCTGCACGCCCACCACGGGTAAGCTGGTCGTTCGCGATCAAACCAGAAGAAACTGCAGGCCCTTCTGCACGCCCCAACCACGGGTGGGCTGGCCGGTGGCACAACCAGAGGTAACCCGCGAGGCCCTTCTGCACGCCCACCCACGGATAGGCCGGCCGTGGCTGCACAATCAGGAGGCAACCCCAGGGCCTTCTGCACACCCACCAACGCGGGTAATGGGCCGGCGTGGCGGCACACCCAGAGGCAACCGCAGGCCTTCTGCACGCCCACGCAGGGTGGGCCCGCCGTCGGCGGCACAACCAGGGGGCAACCGCAGGCCCTTCTGCACGCCTCACCCAGGGTGGGTCGGCGTCGTGTGACACACCCAGAGGCACCCGCATAAACAGTTCTGCACGCCCACCCACGGTTGGCCGGCCGTAGCAACACACCCAGAGGCAACCGCAGAGACCTTCTGCACGCCCACCCACAGGTGGGCCGCCGTCAGCGGCACACCCAGAGCCGCGATGCAAACAGTTCTGCACGCCCACCCACGGGTGGGCCGACCGTGCGGCACACCCAGAGGCACACGCAAACAGTTTTGCACGCCCACCGCACGGTAGGCTGGTCGTATGCGTCAACCCAGAAGAAACTGCAGGCCCTTCTGCACACCCACCCGCGGGTGGGCTGGCGTCGTGGCACAACAAGAGGTAAGCGCAGGCCCTTCTGCACGCCCACCCACGGGTAGGCCGGGCCCGTGGCTGCACCAGAGGCAGCCGCGGGGCGCTGCGCACCCACCAGCGGGTGGGCGGCCGTGGCGGCACACTCAGAGGCAAGCGCAAACCCTTCTGCCGCCCCACCCGCGGGTGGGCCGGCTGTCAGCGCACACCCAGAGGCAACCGCAGGCCCTTCTGCCGCCCACTTGCGTGTGGGCCGACCGTCGGCACACCCGGGGCTAGCGCGGGCCCTTCTGCAGCCCACCCGCGGGTGGAGCCGGCGTCGTGTGGCACGCAGAGCTGCATAAACAGTTCTGCAGCCCACCGCGGGTAGGCGGCCGTCGCGGCACCCAGAGGCACCGCGCAAACAGTTCTGCAGCTCACCCGCGAGGTAAGCTGGTGCGTTCGTCAACCCAGAAGGAAACTGCAGGCCCTTCTGCCGCCCACACCGCGGGTAGGCTGGCGGTGGTGGCACAACCAGAAGGTAACCGCAGGGACCTTCTGCCGCCCACCACGGGTGGGCAGCCCGTCAGCGGCACAACCAGGGGGCAACCGCGGGCGCCCTTCTGCGCCCACCCAGGGTGGGTCGGGCCGTGGCGACACGCAGAGGCACTGCGCAAACAGTTCTGCCGCCCACCCGCGGTTGGCGGCGTAGCAACACGCAGAGGCAACGCGGAGACGCTACCGCCCACCCGCGGGTGGGCCGACAATGATGGCACGCAGGGCAACGCTAAACAGTTCTGCGCCCACCCGCGGGTGGGCCCGTCCGTGCGGCACACCCAGAGGCACTGCGCAAACAGTTCTGCCGCCCACCTACGGGTGGGCTGGTGGCGTTCGTCACCCAGAGGAAACCGCAGGCCCTTCTGCCGCGCCCACCCACAGGTGGGCGGCCCTGGCGGCACACCCCAGAGGCACAGGCAAATAGTTCTGCCGCCCACCCACTGGTGAGCGGCCGTTAGTGTAAACCCAGAGGCAACCGCCAGACCCTTCTGCGCCCAGCCCGCGGGTGGGCCCGACCGTGTGACACACCCAGGGGGCAACGCGGGCCCTTCTGCGCGCCCACCCACAGGTGAGCGGCCGTGGCGGCACACCCATAGCCACATGCAAACAGTTCTGCAGCGCGCACCCGCGGGTAGGCCGGCCGTGGCTGCACACCCAGAGGCAAAGCGGGCGCATCTGCAGCCCACCCGCGGGTGCCGGCCCGTCGGCGGCACACCCAGAGGCAACCGCCAGGCCCTACCTGCGCGCCGCACGGGTGAGGCCGGCGTCAGCGGCACGCAGTAGCGCCTGCGCAAACAGTTCTGCCGCCCACCGCGGGTGGGCCGACAATCGGCGGCACGTACCCAGAGGCACCGCGCAAACGGTTACTGCACGCCCCACCCACCGGGTAAGCTGGTGGATGCGTCAACCAGAAGAACTGCAGCCCTTCTGCGCCCACCCACGGGTGGGCTGGCGTCTTGACACACCCAGAGGCAACGCAGGCCCTTCTGCTGCGCCCACCCACGGGTGGGCCGGCCGCACCGGCACACCCAGAGGCAACCGCAAGCCCTTCAACCATAGCGGTTGGAGCCGCCCGTGGCGGCACAACCAGAGACAACGCGGGGCCCTTCTCCACGCCCACCCACGAGGTTGGGCGGCGTCATGGCTTTACGCAGAGCACCACACAAAACGTTCTGCAGCCCACACGGCAGGCGACCGTGGACACACCGAGGCACCGCAAACGGCCCCCACGGGTGGGCGACCCGCTTGACACACCCAGAGTAACCATAAGCACTTCTGCCGCGCCACCCGCGGGTAGGCGGCCGTGGCTGCACACCCAGAGGCAACCGCCAAGGGCACCTTCTGCACCACCAGCGGGTGGGCGGCCCGTCGGCGGCTACTTTACCCGAGGCAACCGCGGGCCCTACTGCCGCACCCACCCACGGGTTGGCCCGGCACGTGGCCGGCACACCCAGAGGCTGCGCCAAACAGTTCTTCCGCGCTGCGGGTAGGCCCGGCCGTGGCGGCACACCAAAGAGCACCGCATAAACAGTTCTGCGCCCACCCGCGGGTGAGCTGGTGGATGCGTCAAACCAGAAAGAAACTGCAGGCCCTTCTGCAGCCCAACCCGCGGGTGGGCTGGCGTGATGGCACAACCAGAGAGGTAACCGCAGGCCCTTCTGCACGCCCACCCGCAGGATAGGCCGGCCGTGGCTGCACAATCGAGAGAGCAACCCAGGGCCTTCTGCACACCCACCAGCGGGTGGGCGGCCGTGAGGCACACCCAGAGGCGAGCCGCGGAGCCTTCTGCGCCCACCCGCGGGTGGGAGCCCGCCGTCGCGGCACAACCAGGGCAACCCGCCGGAGCGGCCTTCTGCACGCCGCCAGGGGTGGGTCGGCGTCAGCGACACGCAGAGGCACCACAAACAGTTCTGCACGCCCACCCACGGTTGGCCGGCCCGTAGCAACACACCCAGAGGCAACCGCCAGGAGGGCCTTCTGCCACGCCCACCCACAGGTGGAGCACGACGCGTCAGCGACGCACAGAGCCGCCGCGCCGAAGCAGTTCTGCGCCCACCCGCGGGTGCGGGCCCGACCCGTCGCGACACACCCAGAGCTGCGCCATGAAACGGTTTTGCAGCCCACCCGCGGGTAGGCTGGTCGTTCGTCAGCAGAAGAAGAACTGCAGGCCCTTCTGCCGCCCACCGCGGGTGGGCTGGCGAAATGGCACAACAAAATTAAGCGCCAGGCCCTTCTGCTCCACCACGGGTAGGCCGGCCCGTGGCTGCACACCCAGAGGCAACCGCAGGACACTGCCCACACCCACCAGCAGGGTGGGCGCCCGTGAGACACTCAGAAGACCGCGCCAGACCCTTCTGCCAGCCCACCACGGGTGGGTAGGCCCGTCAGCGGCACACCCAGAACTGACGGAGCCCTTCCTGCCGCGCCCATGCGGGTGGAGCCGGCCGTCTTGACACACAGGGGCAAGCGCCAGGCCTTCTGCGCGCCCACCCACTGGGTGGGCGGCCCGTCGGCACGCAGAGCACGTACGCACAGGCCCTTCTGCTGCGCCACGCGGGTACGGCCGGCCGTGGCAGCACCCAGCAACCCGCGCCAGTGCAGTGCTGCCGCTGTCACGGTGGGGCGGCCGCGTAGCGCGGCACGCAGAGGCACAACATGCGACGCCTTCTGCACGCCCGCCACAGATGGGCTGGCCGTGGATGCGCGTCAGCAGGAAGGTAGCTGCGGGACCTTTTCTGCCGCACACCCACGGGTGGGCCAGGCGGCTTGGCACAACCAGGGCAACCGCGGAGAGCCTTCTGCGCCCACCCACGGGGTGGGCCGGCCGTGGCGACACACCCAGAGCGCAACATAAACAGTTCTGCCATACCCACGGTTGGCCGGCGGTAGCAACACGCAGAGCCGCAGGACCTTCTACGCCCACCCACGGGTTATTGCCGGCTGTGATGCTTTGCCCGAAACATACGCAAATGGTCTACGCTAATACCGGTGGGCCGACCGTGGCGGCACACCCAGAGGCACACCGCAAACAGTTCTGCAGCCACGGGTGAGCTGGTCGTTCGTCACCAGAAACCGCGAACCCTTCCTGCCACCCACCGTTAATTCCATTCTTGGCTTTGTTGTCGTTCCACTGGTGAACCCGGCCCCGTTGTGTAAGCCAGAACCATGGTCCCTTCTGCCAGCCACCAGTTGGGCCGGGCTGTTCCACCAGGGGCCATGGGCTGCACGCCACCCCACAGGTGGCTTCCGGCCGTGTTTTCCCTTCAGTTCACCTTTTCCACCCAGGCAGCGCGGGCCCTTCCACCCACGGGTGGGCTGACGTCTTTGGCACCCGGCTGCCACCACCCGGTGGGCCGGTCTTCCGGCACCCGGTGGCAAACAGTTCTGCCACTTTTCCGTTGGTCCATTTCTTCCTTTGGCCTGCATGGCTTTCAGTTCTGCCGGCCCACCACCGGTGGCTGGTGCGTTCGTCAGCCAGAGCTGCGGGCCCTTCCTGCGCCTGCGGGTGGGCTGTCCGTGTTTGGCACCCGGATGTGGCTGCGGGCCATGCCGCATGCCACGGGTGGGACGTCGGCACCAGAGCCTCACATAAACAGTTCTGCGCCCACACCACGGTTGGCCCGGCCGTGGCGGCTGAGCAAGTCGCCTTCCGCCCACCCACGGGTTGGGGCCGGCCGTCTTCGGCACACCCAGGGCACCATGGGCAGTTCTGCACACCCACCGCGGTGGGCCGTTGGCTGCCGGGGCACATGGAGCAGTTCTTCCGCCCGCCGCAGTTGGGCCGACCCGTCGGCGGCACCCGGCCTGCATAAACAGTTCTGCCGCGCCCACCCACGGATTGGGCAGACCGTCTTCGGCACCCAGGGGCCTGCAGTTCTTCCGCGGTTCGATTCGCTGCTGGGCCTTATGCCGCCCCACGGGTGGGCGGCCTCCGCCGGCCACCCGGGCCACACTGCGGCTCAGTTCACCGCGCCCACCACGGCTGGGCCGTGCTTGGCTTCACTGGCCACCGGGTTGGGCTTCCGTCTTCAGTTCTGCCACCACGGGTGCGGACTGTCGGCTGCCACCCAGGGGGTTCCTTCCGGCTGGGCGGGCCGTGCCGGCTGCGTAGGCCACAAACAGTTCTGCGCCCGGATTGGGCGACCGTCTTCAGTTCTGTTGGGCTGGCCGGTGTGGCCCGGGGTCGCTGGGCCATGCCACCCCACACGTTGGGCCGGCCGTTCTTCACCAGCCATGGGGACCCTGTGGATTGGATGACCGATCGGCTACCCGGTTGGGCCGACCGTGGCGGCACACCGGGGCAACCTTCCGTTAGGGCACCCAGATGGGCTTTCTGGGGCCCTTCTACCACCCCACGTGTAGGCCGGCCGTCTTGGCTTTCCTGGCTGGTTCCGCCCTGGTGGGCCGGCTCGCTCTTTCACACCCAGGCTTCCTGCGGCTGGTTCGCTCCACCACCGGGTGCTGGTCCGTTCGTCAGCAGGCTACGGGCCATTCTGCGCCCGCCACGGGTGGGCCTGGCGGCGTTTTACCCAGATCGCCGCCGTTATGCACTCCACCGCGGGTAGGCCGGCGATGGCTGCACCGGTGTGCCGCCGGGTGGGCCGACCGTCAGCCCGGCACACCCAGGGCCAGCAGCAGGCCTACTGCTGCCCCACCCACGGGTGGGCCCCGGCCGTCGGCGGCACCAGGGTTACCGCCAAGCAGTTCTGCCACGCCCACCCCGCGGGTAGGCCGTGCTGGCTTCAGTTCTGCCGCCCACCACCGTTCGTCGCCGGCCTGGGCCTTGGCCTGGGGTGGGCTGGCCGTGGTGGCACAACCAGGTAACGCGGGCCCTTCTGCGGCCACCCACCCGGGTTGGGCGGCGTGGCTGCGAGGGCAACCCGGACCTTCTGCACCCACCAACGGGTGGGCGGCCGTCGGCCTTCGCGGGCCGCTGCTGCAGCCCACCCACGGGTGGAGCCGCCGTCGGCTGGGAACGACATGCCAGGGGTTGTTGATGCCGGGCGGCGCAGGCGGTTGCGGCGCTGGGC